>BQNB010097028.1:7523-25484 GCA_026074375.1 Tanacetum coccineum | reverse complement strand
CCATTATAATGACTTGCATTCAACCATATGATAATATTTAACTGTTTTCCCATGATAATACTGTTCTCCATGATATTAAATGTTCTTCATGATAATTATCCTAGTAATGCCAATATTTCCATATAATAACTTGTATTTCAAACCTATGAATTTCACTCAACCTTTGTGTTGACCCTTTTTTATCTCAGGTAATTAAGCAAGTTACGGCACGGAGTGGCATGGACTCAAAGATGGCTGAACTGTTATCATTCAAACATAATATTTTAGATTTTGGGACCTGCATTTTGTAAAAACTCTGATTATAATGAATGATAACTAAATTTTTCCAACAACGTCTCTTTTAAAGTTGTTTTCTATGATTATGATTGTTGTATCCATGAAGTAATACCCCAGATTAGCTTCAGCTGCTATATTGTAAAAATGGGGGCGTTACAGTGCTACAGGCTCAAGTAATGGGAGAAAAGAGGATCATGGCTGCTTTTGAGGATTTCAAGAAGCATAAGGATGAGCGGGTGAATGCTCGGTACGCAGAAATGGATGCACGGTTGGACGCACTGAGCATTGATTTTGATGAGGAGCTGTACCCTTACATGTTGACAGCAAATGCCGATCGTCGGTGGGTAATTGGGCACAGATTACGCCTAGCTGTCATGAAATGTGCCGAGTTCACGGAATTAAGGCAAGATTTTGCCAATGTTGTGTCTGCGGGGATAGCCAAGGGTATGAGCGAAGGGTTGAAATATGGCGTGGAGCATAGGAAAGCTGGTTTGGAGTTGACAGCTGTGGAGGCGTACGACCCTGAGGCAGACAATAAATATGTCGCTGCTCTTCATGATTTAAAAGACTTGAACTATCCCTTAATCGACGAGTTGGAGCAATTGAAGGATGCGCCTCTGGACGTCATCATGGCCTCCTTATATTAGATAGCGACACCGGTGAGGATGCTCCTCAGTTTATCTGCGACCTCCGCCCAAGCTCTTCCCAGCTCAAGATTCCTGTGTATCCGAAGGTACGTAACCCCAGGAACCCTTGGGCTTGTAAAGATGAAATTCTACCAGAAGACGCCATTGCGGCCAACATAAGCCGTGCTGAGAAGAAGAAGAAAAGCAGGGTGATATGTCGTACCCATGGGGTCGATTCAGCCCACCATGCTAGGTCTGATGGCATTCCGGTGTCGGTACCTACCGTAGCTCCTCAAGGCTTACAAATCCTGCTAGCGGATGCTGCTACTCAGACCGAAGACGAGGAATCTCTACGGATTCTTAGGTCCAAGTCTTTATCGGCTATGTTTAACTTAGATTGGCCATAGTACCACATGTGGTACTTTAGACAATTTTTTTTTCTTTTGGTATGTAACATGTACACGGATGTCCGTGATTAACAATAGTTGTAATTTACCAACGCTTTATATTTTTGTGATTGCACGTATAGTGGCTTATATGCTCCGTGGGAGTCTTTCCTTATGCATCTAACGTCTTAGGCACATGTAAATTAGGAAAACATAATTCGTGGCCGCAGGGGTTGCAACCCTCTTACGTGGCAAGCAATTTATAAGGGTACTTATCCTATGAATATCTAGAGATAACCATAATATTGTGTTTGCAATTATGTAATGACAATAATATGAATGAAAAAGAAATAAAACTAGACTTACTTTAAACCAATGTTTTAATAAAAAAAGACGCGGGGTTAGCTAGACCCAACAGAGTTTTATTCATATCCTAAAAAATATAGAAAGGAAAAAATACATGGATTATTTTATTAAAGATCCTAGGCACGAACCCAATCCATGCATGAGCCGTGGCTCAAAGATAACATTTCTTGAGGTTGGCGATGTTCCACGTCCGCGGAAGGACCGCTCCATCCATAGACCTTAGCTTGTACGCTCCTCCGCCTAGTACTTCCGTGACCTCGTAAGGTCCTTCTCATTTTGGTCTGAGCTTTTCTCCGTCCATGGCGTGGCTTGCCTTATTACTACGATAAACATAGCCCCCAGGCTTGAAAGTGACACCGCAAACCCTATTATTGTAATACCTTATCATTTTTGACTTCGCTTTAGCTTCACGGATTGCTGCTCATTCACGTCTTTCTTCCAACAGGTCTAAGTTTAGCCTGATTTCATCATCATTATGCACTATATCCACTACCACGGTTCTGTATGTTGGCATTCCGATTTCCGCGGGTATGCCGGCTTCCGTCCCGTAAGTCAAAGAGAAGGGAGTGTCCCCATTGCTTGACTTGATCATTGTACGGTGAGCCCAAAGGACGTGAGGGATTTCCTCTATCCAATTTTTCTCCTAGGCTTCTATTCGCTCTTTCCACAAGCCCATTGGACTGCGGATGCTTTACTGAGGCGAAGCGCTGTGTGATATTTAACTTCTCGCACCAATCTTTGAACGGGTTGTCGCTGAATTGCTTACCGTTGTCAGAAACTATCTCTCCCTGAAGCCCAAAGCGACACACTATATTGTCCCATACAAAATTCTTTACTTGACCACCACTAATGGTTGCCACAGCCTTTGTATCTATCCATTTTGTAAAGTAATCCATGGCGACTATCAAGAACTTGACCTTCCCAGGTCCTTCCGAAAAAGGACCCGCAATGTCGATTCCCCATTTGTAAAATAGCCACGGGGATGTGATTGAAGTCAGCGGCTGCTAAGGGTTTCTTGGCACGGGCCTATGTACTTGGCAATCTTTGCACTTGAGTATCATATCCCGTGCGTCCCTGTGCATGGTTGCCCAATAATATCTGGACCGCATGGCTTTGGCGACCACGGATCGTGGTCCAGCGTGCATGCTGCATGATCCTTCATGTATTTCTCTAATCACATAGTCCGCTTGTAGCGGACCGACACACCTAAGCCACTGACGTAAAAACAAACGTCTATATAGGATTCCGTCCATCAGCTCATATTGTCTGGCTTTGATGCGAAGTTTATTAGCCTCTTATTGTCTTCAGAGGGACCCCAACTTTAGGTTTTCTGTTTTGGGTGTCTTCCAGGTTGGCCTTCTTCCTCGACAACAGGCCGCCACCTCCTTGCTCTTGGAATGACTTTTCTTGAAGTACCATCAACACAGGTACCTGTTTTGACAATTGTGAATAACTGGTTGATGCAAATTTTGCTCAGCGGCTTCATGCTTTTTTGTCTGGGGATTCTCGGGACACTCGCTTATTGAGAAACTAGCAAAGCTGCTAACTAGGCATTTTACCTTTCAATAATAATTGATCATATTTTTCTCTTAGGGATATCAAGTTACCTTGAAATTGATTTGCCACAGCTTTGAGTCGACACTCTTACATCGTACCATTGCGTTACCTCCCATCTGTGCCCCCAATACGCAGTCCCAGCTATTTATTGACTTATTCACTCTGACCTCGTTGTTAGAGGCGGTAAACTGGAACCTTAGCGCGTATGTGAACTCTGCCCCATCTTGGCTTGTTAGTATCAGACCCGCGCCCGAACCGTCAATACATGATGAACCATTCATGAATAACGTCCATGGTTCTTGCGGGGCCTCCTTTTGTGACATGTTCGCTGAGGCTTCCTCTGGTTTCTCCACAAGGAAATCTGCTAGGATCTAGCCCTTTACGGATGTTCGTGGTCTGTATGTGATGTTGTGTTCCCCTAACATGATGCTTCATTTTTACAGTCGCCCTGCTACATCAGGGTGCGACATGACTTGCTTAATGGGCTAGTCCGTGATAACTGCGATAGGATGGGCTTAGAAGTACCTTCGTAGCCTCTTGGCCGCGAAGACCAGTGCTAGGACTAGTTTTTCCATTGGAGTATAGTTTAATTCAGGCCATTGTAACGCCCGACTCACAAAATAGACTAGCATCTGGATTGAGTCCCTTTTTGTCATCAAGAAAACGCCAACCGCTTATTGGGAGGTGGATACGTACATTATTAGCTCTTCCTTTGGCATTGGTGCCCCCAACATGGGGAGTTCTGATATATACTGTTTCAGTTGTTTAAAAGCCTGCTCCGCTTCTAGTGTCCAATGGAAATCGCTTTTTTTACTCATTTCTTCAAGGTTTTGAAGAGCGGCAAGGACTTTTCCGCTGACTTAGATAGGAACCTGTTTAGGCCAGCTAACTTCCCGTTGAGGCTCTGAACCTCCTTGATTGTCCGTGGGGATGGAAGTTGCAACACAACTTCTATCTTCTCTGGGCACGGTTTTATGCCCTTCGGGCCTATCATATATTCTAGGAACATCCCTTCAACTGCTCCGAACGTACATTTTTTCGGATTAAGTTTCATATTGATCTTTCGTAACGTACGGAACGTTTCTTCAATATTTCTTAGAAGCTCTGCTTTTGTATGACTCTTGATAACCAGGTCATTAACGTATACTTCCAGATTCTGGCCCACCTGCTTTTTAAATGCCTTGTCTACGAGCCGCTGGTATGTGGCTCTAGCATTCTTGAGACCGAACAACATTTTAGTGTAGCAATAAACTCCATGAGGGGTATGGAAGGCCATTTTCTCTTCATCAATTTCTGCCAATTGTATCTAATGATAGTCCTTGTATGCGTCCAAGAAGCACTTGAAAGGGTAACCGCAGAGGGATTCGACCTTCCAATCAATCTCCAGGAGGGGGTAACAATCCTGTGGGCAGGCCTTGTTTAGACTCGTGAAGTCCACACACATTCTCCAGCTGCCGTCATGCTTTTTTACCATGACTGGGTTAGATAACCAATCGTGGTAGTAGACTTCGCGCATAATCCCTGCTTTCACTAGCTTCTGTACCTCTGCTTGGATGGCCTTGGCTTGTTCCGGAGCCTGGCCTCTCTTTTTCTGTCAGACTGGGGGGTATCCGTCCTGGATATTGAGTCTGTGTTCGGCTATGTGTCGTGGTACCCCTGTCATGTCGGACGGCTGCCATGCAAATATATCTAGATTTCTCTTTAGGAGTGCGCATAATGCCATCCGTCCTTCAATGGATAGCGTTCCTCCTAGAGCAACCTCTTGGTCCGGAAAGTCATGATGTATTGCTACCTTTAATTTATTTAGACCTCCTTTAATCTTTTTCATGGAGTCTTTTGAAGTTGCAGTAATGGTAGCGCACTCGTTTGGCGTCAGGATAATGCTACCGATAGTCACTACTCCACCATTTACTAGGAACTTGAGCATTCCATGAGTCGTGGATGGTACTGATTGGATTTTTCTGATCCTAGGTCTCCCAATGATGTCGTTGTACGGTGATGGTGACCTTACTATCATAAAATTCATCTACGCTTTTGTGAAGTGCTCTGAGTCTCCTATAGTTACCAACAACCTTAGTTTCCCCAACGGCCATATTGTTTCCCCACTGAAGCCGGTTAGGGATGTGGTGGCAGGAACCATTTGACTCTTAATCTCTGGCCGGATCCGGTTAAAGCAATGTTAGTAAAGAACTTCCATCGAGGAGCCTCCGTCCACATACATGCGGTGAATCGCGTGTCCTTCGATTTCTGCTTCTATGACCAATGGACCTTATGTTCCCTTGTTGGCAGACAACGGAGGGAAGATGATCTCGTTTACCTGAGCAAAACTCAACATCACCTTCTGTCGAGTCGCTCTATGCTACGGCTGTATCATATAGATGGCCGCAACTTTCTCTTTGGCTGGGGCATCCTTTTTTCCGTTCTTTTGCTTATCTCTGTCCTGCCTGATTTTTTTGATAAAGTGTGAGAGCTTACCCGCCTTTACCAATTCCTCGATCTGCTTCTTTAGCTGCATGCATTCGTCCGTACTATGTCCTTTGTTGTTGTGAAACTCACAGAACTTGTTGCTGCTTCTTTTGTCTGCGGGAGTCACCATAGGAGGTGGTGGTTTAAACTTCTCTGACTCAGCGGCAAAGATTTCTTTTGGCTTCCTATTCAGGTGGTAAACTTGCTTGATCCCCATCCATCCCTTGGTTGGTTTTGAAAGTCAAATCTTCGCACAGAAGTGTGCCGCTTGGACTGGTCCTGTGGCTTCCAATGGGTGTGAACTTTCTTTTTTGACGCGGTCACGGTTTCTCCCCGTATAAAAGCCGTGGTAGTAGTCATCATCTCCTCCAGAGTCTTTGGGACATGTTCATTGAGACGTTTCGTCAACTCAGGGTTATTGACTCCATGCATGAATCCAGAGATTTTCATGCACTCCGGGGCCCCCCTTCATACGTCCGGTTTCAACTTTGAAATGCTCCATGAATTCCTCAATCGTCTCTCCATCTTTCTGCTTGATGTTGTGAATTTCCACTGGGTCCTTCACATGCTTCTTCTGTTGCATAAAATACGTGAGGAAAGCTGCTTTTATATCCTTGTAACTATCGATGCTTTCCGGAGTTAGTTCATCAAACCATACCCTCGCGGCCCCTATTAAGGTGGAGTTGAACATATGGCACCATGTGGGCATTGCCCAACGTTCCACTTGGGCCGAGGCTTAGAAGACCTTTAAGTGGTCTTTCGGATCTCTAGTCCCATCATATGTTTTCACGTTGTTGGGCATTCGCGTCTTCCTCGGGCTTCTGAAGTTGCGAATTCGAGGTGTAAACGGATCTACATCCTCGCAGCTCCAAGGTACGGCCAGGTCTTCCTCCAGCTTCTTGCGCCGTTTATTTCTTGACTTCCAATGGCCCATGTCACTGGTGCTGCTTTCAGATCCGCGGGATGGTGGAGATTCGCTTTCCCTCCATCCCCTCGTGCTCCTGGATCGACGCCTGTCACGAGGGGATCCTCTGTACTTGGTCTTAGTCCTTTGGGAGGAGTAGGTACCATCGTACGACTCTTCAGTGTCGCGGAGGCGATCTATGTGTCGGGGGCAGTCTCTACTGGGGGAGCGATCTCTAATGCGGGAAGCATCCCTAGAGCTTGTCCTGCTCGGTCTAGACTGTGTCATGCTTAGTGAGTAGGTATCGCTGAGTCGTTAGTGTACACTTCTCCTTTAACGGCCCAGATGATTAAACACGTTCCCGTTATTGTATCTCAAGCGGTCTTGGACCCTAGGCATCCTTGAAGAGGTGTGGTATCTCACGGGTGAGATGCCAGCACTTGAATTTTGAGAACCCTCTCTTTTTCTCCGACCTTTCTCGGAGCTTCCTGTGAAGTCCGGTCTGGTATGAACTTCTTTTCGCTTATTGCGACGGACTTTATCCATGATAATAGGTAAGATGTCATCGTAGTGTTCCTCACAAAAGTCCTGGATGTTAACTTTATCCCTTTCCTTCTGCGTTTTTAAATTGTTCGCTGTTTTTGTGACAGTGGTCACAATTGGGGTTGTGTTAGCCACTGCGCTCATTCTTAAGAGTGATTCTTAGTGTCGGGTCCCACGGATGGCGCCAATAGGTAGTTATTCAGGCCGAGGAACCTTATTCTTGCACCAAGTGAATTTCGTTGAGGACTCTTGCACAAGGAATAAAAGAACACGCGTTAACCTTATCATGGGAGCGGATCCCACGATTAGCCACCGGCGTGAGAGTAAGTATATGGTTCTTGGAGAGTAATCGAGTATGATTAGGGTTTTTAGGTGATACCCCATTGATGATGATTGTTGATCCTTTTATAGGCCTCATGCTCAATAGGGTTTCCCCATAATTCGGCCTAAGCCTTATCCGACAAACCGGGATTTGACATTATCTTGGCCTATTTAAATTAGCAGAGTATATCCCATACTTAATTTAGGGTTATCCTTGCCTGAAATAGCGCATAAATCAGTTGTATGCAGAATACAACAGCTGGAGACCACGCCGTGAAAGCCGCGTTCCGACAAGTATCAGTGACCGCGGACCGTGACAAACTTAGCGGGTCAGCGACACGTCGACCTGATAAGGTTAAGCCCAACAAAAGAAGTATGCGGTCGTGCCCGGCTACGATACTATAGTCTTCAAGTAGTATTTCTATTCATTAACGTTTTATATGGGGCTTGACGAAACTCGTAGAGGCATAGTGTATTTGGAGAGAAACCGAGTTGCGTAACACTTTATGATCTTAGGTTTCATATTAGTCGACCGGATAAGTTTATAAGCATCAATAAAACGTTTTAGGCATGTCAAATGGGTTTCGTCATGTTCTAAAACTTTCGGCATAATATCGGTTGAGATATTTAAAGAAAGATTGTTATATATTGGCTATGAAATATCGAAGTTCACTAATTCCGTAGCAAAGCGCAATTATATGGGTAATATTCTTTTCTCTTGTTTAGCCATTTATATGTAAAGATCAATCAATCATTGCTATCGTTGAATACTTTTGAAACTATTTTCAATCTAAAATATATGACGGATTAAAGTTTTTGTAACTTTTGATTTTTTGCTATTCTGATCAAATAGAGTAATAAAACTAAGGACAATATGACATTATATTATTAATTATCATGCACTAATAACTTGATTATATGCTTGGAAATCATAAAGATAGGTGGTATATTTGTCTTACTTCAATTGACTTTTATTAGCAGAATAATAATATGTTACTAATTGGAATTTTTTACTTACAATGCAAGAGAAAGGAAATAATATTTCCTATCTATGACTACAATCGAAACATTCATGAACTAAAACTGAACTTGACTGATAAACTAAGTCTTCAAACTTCAATACTAACACCTTGAAACACAACTATCAGTCCTTTTTACAGCAAGCACACAGAAGAGATAAGCAGAAAAATAAACCAATTATGTGATACACCTGGGCTTGAGCCCATGGCCCATTTAGCTATTAGGGTTTTACCCTACTTTTGTCTTATAAATACTCTTGTACTTTTTAGTTTATTAATCAATCAAGTTAAAAGACAATCTCTAAGCTTTTCTCTTCTTTCTTACGGAGCCCGCACACGCTATAGTGGTGCAAGTCTATCTCTTCTTCTTAAATATTCTGCTCTTTCTCTGCAATTGCCTCAAAACGGGCCTCTGTTTCTTCCACCTTGTTTGACTTATTGAAAGTTGTTTCCTCAAGATGTTGAACTTGTGCTTCCGCTACGCGGGCTAATGCAAAAGCCTCACCTAAAATGGTGGGGTTTGACCATAAAAGTGCACGTATTAGTGCCGGTTTAGGAAAAAAAAACCTCACCAGATGTGTTCTTCATGTTTTTTTAGGAAAGTCAATCAAGAGTGCTTTTCAAGA
The DNA here is from genome assembly GCA_026074375.1 of Tanacetum coccineum. Taxonomy (NCBI): domain Eukaryota; kingdom Viridiplantae; phylum Streptophyta; class Magnoliopsida; order Asterales; family Asteraceae; genus Tanacetum; species Tanacetum coccineum. The sequence continues at coordinate 16,394 of BQNB010097028.1, read as the reverse complement.
CATCACCTTGAGGGCAATGTGGTTTTGAAGGGGTGAGGAATGATAAGCCTGGGCTTGAACACATGACCCATTTAGCTATTAGAGTTTTACCTTACTTTTATCTTATAAATACTCTTGTACTTTTTAGTTTATTAATCAATCAAGTTAAAGGACAATCTCTAAGCTTCTCTCTTCTTTTTTACGGAGCCCGCACACGCTATAGTGGTGCAAGTCTATCTCTTCTTCTTCTCTTCATTCTTAAGGAGCAAACACACGCTAAAAGTGGTGCCTTATCTCGATACAACCCCTAACCGGGCGTATCAATTGCTGATCAAACGCACTAAATGCGAAGACATTCCTAAACAATGACTCTCCTAACACAAGGAGACAACATAAATACATTCCTAATACGACATGAAACATTCTTAAACAAATAGTAAAACGTAATAAACTAACATAATAAACTATATTGATATCCTAACCAGGGTGTATCCTTATGATATAGACTAGTAACTTGATATGTTGGAGCTTTGATGTTTCGTCGTACTGGATGGACCCACTTTGGATATATGGTGGCAAGGCGCCTTCATAATCCACTTTGCACAAACACATGCAGCTAAAGTATGTCACTTCTGGACAGTTGATATCGTCACACTCATTATCTGCTGTACACGAGGAAACATGGATCATGAACCAGCCTGATACAAGAAAAACAATAATGATTATAGCATTAATTAATTAATTTATGTATATGTGCTTTGTGATTAATTAGAAAGAGTGATTAACTGAAAGCAACAACAATCAGGAGCATGACGATGAGATTATAAACAAAGGTTGATTTTCAAAAGCCAAGAAGAGCAAAGAAGGTCAAGCAACGCATCTAATTCAATAGGAAACACCTTGTAATTCTCATACTCTTAATAATCGTTAGATTTTTGGTATCATTCGTTTAACTCGGTTAGTTTACCTTGGTTGATCATTATCATGTTTGTACTCATTACAATGGTTATCGACTAATACCTTTAAGTATTAGTCATGTTTGTGAAGATTTTAATGCTTGGGTTGTTTATCTTGATTGCTTAATTTATCGTTGATTATTGATTATGTTTATAAATTTATACTCATTTACGTTCTTAAGTATGCGACCTATCATTCAACTGGATCTAGGAATGTAAAATATCGTGCTAGCTAGATACCGGGATAGCTCTTCATATCCATAATTTATATATCTAGAATCATAGGATCACAAAGAATGACATATCCTTGCCATTGGTTTAGTGAACAAGTTGGACTAGCAGGTGACCTGGGATCAACCAATGACGTTCTGATTCCCTTGGTAAGGACTTGGACAGTGGACTACTAGTATATAAAGAGTCGTTAAGCAGTAAGTTAGTAGTCTCGTTGAGCTAGGGTTTAATAAGATCACCATTATTAATCTTCTAAGATAGATTATAATCAGCAAATGCTTGCTTTATGTGGATGCGTCTAATTGTAACAGAATTAGCGTGTCTAGGTTTTAGGAAGAAGTACCGCCTAAATCTAGGAATGATATGCCCTTCGAGATAAGTCAATCATTGCACTAATAAAAAAACCTGCATTTTAATTGGATTAATCATGGTTAATATAGTTTCCTTATAATTCGCTTGATCGCTCTTCTATCTTTTGATTATCTGCTTGTGTGTGTTATCATGTCTAAAGTAGGTTTAAGTCACCACAAAACTCGTGCCAGTCTCTTAGACTGAAAACCCCCTATCCGTTAGAATTAGGTTTAGCATAGGTTTTGACATAGATTAGATAGATTAAAACTAACATACATAACTAAAATATCGGTAGACTTAGGAATTAACGTTCTCACTCTTAGTGATCGACACCCTACTTACCAACGAAGCTACAACTGATTGGGTACACTGCCTGTTAATGTTGTTTTTAGGTAATGTCGGCAAAATATAAATGTAAAACTTGTTAATAAATAATTCCTACGCACAACGACACATTAAGTTTTTGGCGCCGTTGCCGGGGAGTGAAGTTGTTTAATTCTTTTCTTTATTGGTATTTTAGTTTAGTTTTAGCGTAATTTAAATTAGTTTAAATTTCGTGTTCTTAGTTTAATTTTTGTGTGTGCTTGATTTTGTGTGTTTAATTCATTTTCTGCATTGTATATTTTGCATATTTGTGTGTTTGTATGTTTTTCTGCATTATTAAAGTCTGCTGTAATTTTCTGAGTCAAAAACTCAATGTGGCGTATTCATCTTTTTTTATACGGCGTATAAATTTTTCCTAAAACCAATACAACGTATTCGACTTTAACATCAATACGGCGTATTCAGTTTACTGATACGACGTATTAGTCCATTTGACCTTTTTTTGTAGCAAATTTATTACAGGAAATGGACGACCCTAATATCACCATGGAAGAGTACATTCAACTTATGGCTGATAAAGCTCATAAGCACGGTCAGATGTTTGATTGGGAAACTCATACGTACGGTAAGATTTATGATGATATTGACCTCTTCAAAGATTTTGAAGCAGATTTCCTACCTATCGTCTACAATTATGCATTGGCATCTGACCTGAAAGTCTCGTCTGAACCCACTGTAAGTCCTCATAACACCATTAAAGCTAATTTTGATTTTACAATATCATTTTCCGAATCCGATGATGAAGATTACACATTTATATATGACAAAAATTAATCTTCTTATAAGTTAATTTCTGTCAACGATTTAAAATCGGATACGGGCAATGATATTGATGAAATCAATGTCAAATTACCCTCGGAGGACATTTCTATCAAACCATTGGATAGTGTTATCATTGAAATAAATCTTGACACACTAGGTAAATCTTTCGCTACAAAAGATTTTGCCATAATGATTAACATCATTATTCGAAAATGTTTTAACAAAGGGATGTCATTAATTCTTATTATCAAAATTTTATATGTGCCATTTGGTATCTCGTTCGACCCTAAATTGTTTTATAAGGATGGGCTAAAACAGGGGCAAGTCTAACTTAAAGACTTTTCTGTAAACAAAAGTGTTTGCCGGGAGACAACCTGGAATGTATTTTCTTATTTTTATCGAGTCTTTCTTCCCAGACTCTCGATACGGCGTATCTAATCTTAATGGATATGGCGTATTGATTGTCTGGACGTTATCCAGTCCTTTACTCTTCTGCATTTAAAACATTATTGTGAGATTATCTATATGGCGTATTCATAAATATGATACGCGTATTTGATAATCTGACCCGTACCTTAGATACTTTTTACAGGTCTCAATACGGCGTATCCTAGTTTTGGGATACGGCATATCGACTTCCTGTACAATTTTTTGTTTTTGTATTTTATTTTCTAACCGTAGAATATCGGAGATAGAATTACATTATTTTTTCCTATATCTTATATAGGATCTTACTGAATGAAAATGATGACTTTGGTGGAGTATTTATATTCTAGAATTCTGTGTGTTATAGTCATGCTGGCATACAGACCCGTATTTACAACACATAATCTTGCTCAGAAACGCAACATGGAGGATCATACCGACAAATCCCAGGGAAGTTTCTCGTTCTAATTCTTTTAAATTCCTGTCCTTAATTTCATATTTATACAACAAGGTTGTTGTATATTTTAAGTGGGGGCGGAGAATTGGAACGCTTACTGGTCCTATTTTCACAATAAAATGCTTAAATTATGCCTAAATTTTTTTTTTTTTTTCAAGCATGCTTTTGTGAAATTATTAGTTACATAAACCGCACACATAACCCTTGTTAGATATTGTGAGAATTTAGCCTTATCCGTTTCCAGATGTTTACCCAAATTCCACAAAATTATGAGTGTGTCGGTGATGTTATAGACTTTAAAACTTGGCTTGGTATATCTATTCGAGACCATAATAATAAGTACTATATTAAATAGATGGAGTGACATTTTCTAAACTGGTAAATTTCTAGAATTACACCCAAAAAGCCTATATATGTTTTGATATTAACTAACTACACTGGTTAGTTAACCCCCGTATAAACCCTTTTGTTCACTCTCATTTTAGAGTAAGATACCCCTAGAAAAACCTGATGAGTCATTCCATTCTTTTCTTACGCCAAATATTTGTTTCGTTACACCTTTACACCTTAGCCTACCCTATTAGATTAAGTCATTAACCGGTTGCTAGTTTCTTTTGTGTAAAGTAATGTATTTCCTGTGTCGCAATGCAAAATTTTTTATCTACGGTTAGATCGGAAAAATTACACAATGCAATTGGGTACGTATGTGAAATTTCAATCTACTGATAGGTCGGGAGAATTGCACAATGCAATTGGTAATGTGAAAGTAGTGTATATTTTTAATCTCAATTTTTCAGTATGTTTTACTACTTTCACAAATTATTATTTACATCTGAAGTATGGAGGAGAATGGATAAATTATTTGGATTGATTGTGATCGTGAAGATGGTGAAATTACACCGAAATTCATAGTGTATATATGTTTAAAAAAATCAAAAAAAAGAGAAAATAGAAAAAAGTGATTCTGCAGAGTATTGTTGTATGTTGGTCGAAATAAACCAACCATGTAATTCTTGTAAAAAAGTGGTTGATATCACCACTAATGTTGTAAAGTATGTATAGTATGGATGATTTGGAGTTGACCGTTACGGGAATGTCAACTAAGGTTGTTTTTGTTGATCTATGATCAAGACATTTATGTCTATATTTACGTGTCTTTTTCTTGGGCACGGTCGGGAAAGTACTAGAAACACTGTGCCTTATTTGTTTGGACTTAATTTATTTGTTTTATTCTTTTTATTTAACAACAATTATTTTTCCTTTCCTAATCCCTAACCTTAGGTCTTACTCGAATGAGGATGCGAGCAATAACATATGTCTATTCTGTCATTACGGCCATGTATGTGTGATTTTTTCTGCCTTGTTGGTTTATTAATTTTGGAAAAAGGATTAGAAGATCCCTACCCTATATCACTCTTCGTCCTAACCCTTGCTTATACTCGAGTGGGGGAATTGAATGCAATCATGTATGTCTATTCCATCGTTATGAATGTGTATATGTGGTTTGTTCCCCTTGCTGGTTTACGACTTTTGGTAAAGACTACTAGTCCTATTCTTTAGCTTATTCGAGTTAAGGAATAAATGCAACCATGTGTGTCTATTCCATCGTTATAGATGTGTATGTGTGGTTTGTCGCATTTTCTAGAATATTGGTATCGATAGAGATTAGAAAGAGTGATCAAACCCTTAAACCTTTTAAAACCCAATTTTCCTTTTGAAGACTTGTCACTCCTTAGCTTTAGTAGTGGAGATGTGTATCTTTGACAAGCCTATGATAGAATACTCATCACGGCCGAGCAATTAAGCGAATTAGTTAAATATTACAACATAGATTAGATGAGTGAATTGAGAGTTTTCCTATTTTGTGAGGTGTTTTGTTGTGTACTAGTAATTGAACGAATAAATTGCTCAAAGGAAAAATCCTTAACTACGGTTGGGATACATTTTCATAAATTTTCTAAAGTCTACTTAAGGACAAGTATGATTCAAGTGGGGGGATATTTGATGACATCAAATAATGTCACTTTTATAGCATCATTTATCTCATGTTCCTTACCCATTTTGTATAATTATAGCAAGAATTAGTACTTAATCGTTTATATTTGAGATTTGTAGTAATTATGGAGTACTTTGTGAAGATTAGCTGAAAGGCACGCATTCTGAAGCATAAACGCATACATTTAAAGAATAATATTGACATCCTATACGCCGTATCCATCAAGGAATATACAACGTATCTGTGCCTACACTTCCCAAGAAACCATGAAGATTTGAAGCATTATACGCCGTATCCAGAAGACTCTATACGCCATATCTAAGATCGAGTATTTAAAGCTTCTAGAAGATATTGAATTTGGTCCCTACTCCAAGAAACCCCGTATACACCATATAGACTTCAACTAATACGGCATATCGATGAAATTTCAGAGACTATAATTACAAATCCCTAAACACGAGTTTAGGGTGTGCTTAACCATATTTTCGACACCTTAACCACAAAGGTCGATTTTCAGAAGCCAAGAAGAGCAAAGAAGGTCAAGAAACGCATCTAATTCAATAGGAAACACCTTGTAATTCTCATACTTTTAATAATCGTTTGATTTTTGGTATCATTCGTTTAACTCGGTTAGTTTACCTTGGTTGTTCATTATCATGTTTGTATTCATTACAATGGTTATCGGCTAATACCTTTAGGTATTAGCCATGTTTATGAAGATTTTAATGTTTGGTTTGTTTATCTTGATTACTTAATTTATCGTTGATTATTGATTATGTTTATCAATTTATACTCGTTTACGTGCTTAAGTATGCGACCTATCATTCAAATAGATCTAGGAATACAAAATATCGTGCTAGCTAGATACCGGGATAGCTCTTCGTATATGCAATTTATATATCTAGAACCATAGGATCACAAAGAATGACATATCCTTGCCATTGGTTTAGTGAACAATTTGGACTAGTAGGTGACCTGGGATCAATAAATGACGTTCTGATTCCCTTGGTAAGGACTTGGACAGTAGACTACTAGTATATAAAGAGCCATTAAGCAGTAAGTTAGTAAAGTCTCATTGAGCTAGGGTTTAATAAGATCACCATTATTAATCTCCTAAGATAGATTATAATCAGCAAATGCTTGCTTTATGCGGATGCGTCTACTTGTGACAGAATTAGCGTGTCTAGGTTTTAAGAAGAAGTACTGCCTAAATCTAGGAATGATATGCCCTTCGAGATAAGTCAATCATTGCACTAATTAAGAAACCTGCATTTTAATTGGATTAATCATGGTTAATACATTTTCCTTATAATTGGCTTGACCACTCTTCTGTCTTTTGATTATCTGCTTGTGTGGGTCATCATGTCTAAAGTATGTTTAAGTCACCACAAAACCCGTGTCAGTCTCTAAGACTGAAAACCCCCTAACCATTAGAATTAGGTTTAGCATAGGTTTTGACATAGATTAGATAGATTAAAACTAACATAGATAATTAAAATACCGATAGACTTAGGAATTAACGTTCTCGCTCTTAGTGATTAACACCCTACTTACCAACGAAGCTACAACTGATCGGGTACACTGCTTGTTAGTGTTGTTTTTAGGTAATGTCAGCAACATATAAACTTAAAACTTGTTAATAAATAATTCCTACGCACAACGACACATCAAGTTTTTGGCGCCGTTGCCGGGTAGTGAAGTTGTTTAATTCTTTTCTTTATTGGTATTTTAGTTTAGTTTTAGCGTAATTTAAATTAGTTTAAATTTCGTGTTCTTAGTTTAGTTTTTGTGTGTGCTTGATTTTGTGTGTTTAATTCATTTTATGCATTGTATATTTTGCATATTTGTGTGTTTTTCTGCATTGTTAAAGTCTGCTGTAATTTTCTGAGACAAAAACTTAATGCGGCGTATTCATCATTTTTGATACGGCGTATAAATTTTTCCTAAAACCAATACAACGTATTCGACTTTAACATCAATACGGCGTATTCAGTTTACTGATACAACGTATTAGTCCATTTGACCTTTTTTTGTAGCAAATTTATTACAGGAAATAGGCGACCCTAACATCACCATAGAAGAGTACATTTAACTTATGGCTGATAAAGCTCATAAGCACGGTCAGATGTTTGATTGGGAAACTGATACGTACGGTAAGATTTATGATGATATTGACCTCTTCAAATATTTTGAAGCAGATTTCCCAGCCATCGTCTACAATTATGCATTGGCATCTGACTTGAAAGTCTCGTCTGACCCACTGTAAGTCCTGATAACGCCATTAAAGCTGATTTTGATTTTACAATATCATTTTCGAAATCCGATGATGAAGATTACACATTTATATATGACAAAAATTCATCTTCTTATAAGTTAATTTCCGTCAACGATTTAAAATTGAATACGGGCAATGATATTGATGAAATCAATGTCAAATTACCCTCGGAGGACATTTCTATCAAACCATTGGATAGTGTTATCAATGTTAATGTTGACACCTATTCCCATGCGTTTGATAAAACCATTGAAACAAATCATGACACACCAGGTAAATCTTTCGCTACAAAAGATTTTGCCAAAATGATTAACGTTATGATTCAAAAATGTTTTAACAAAGGGATGTCATTAATTCTTATGATCAAAAATTTATATGTGCCATTTGGCATCCCGTTCAACCCTAAATTGTTTTATAAGGATGGGATAAAACAGAGGCAAGTCTAAGTTAAAGACTTTTCTGTAAACAAAAGTGCTTGCCGGGAGACAACCCGGAATGTATTTACTTATTTTTATCGAGTCTGTCTTCCTAGACTCTTAATACGGCGTATCCAATCTCAATGGATACGGCGTATTGAATGTCTGGACATTATCTAGTCCTTTACTCTTCTGCATTTAAAACACTATTGTCAGATTATCTATACGGCGTATTCATAAATAAGATACGCATATTTAATAGTCTAACCCATACCTTAGATACTTTTTACAAGTCTCAATATGGCGTATCCTAGTTTTGGGATACGGCGTATCAACTTCCTGTACAATTTTTTGTTTTTGTATTTTATTTTCTAACTGTAGAATATCGGAGATATAATTGCATTGGTTTATCATATATCTTATACATGACCTTACTGAACGAAAATGATGACTTTGGTGGAGTATTATATTCTGGAATTCTGTATGTTATAGTCATGCTGGCATACAGACCCGTATTTACAACACATAATCTTGCTCAGAAACGCAACATGGAGGATCATACCGAGCAAATCCCAGGGAATTTTCTCGTTCTAATTCTTTTAAATTCCTGTCCTTAATTACATATTTATACAACAAGG
>BQNB010097027.1:0-25484 GCA_026074375.1 Tanacetum coccineum | reverse complement strand
ATTATTGCAAAGAATTGTTACTTAATCGTTTGTATTTGAGAATTGCAGTAATTATGGAGTACTTGGTGAAACTTGACTAAAAGGCACGCATTCTGGAGCTTAAACAAAGATATTTTGAAGATTACTGTTCTGACAACCAATACGCCGTATCCATCAAGGAAGATACGATGTATCTGTGCCTACACTCACCAAAAGACCACAAAGGAAACAAGATCAATACGCCGTATCCAGAGAAAACAAATACGTCGTATTAGAAATATAGTATGTGAATATTCTGGAAGATATCAAATGTGGTCCCTACTCTAAGAAACCCTAATACGCCGTATCCAAGACATTGGATACGCCGTATCGAACCGACTCCAGACCCTATAAATAGAACACTCAAAAACAAGTTTTAAGTGTGCTTTTAACCACCAAGATTGATTTTTAGAAGACAAAAGAATCCAAAAAGGTGCAGCAACATGCTTCAATCCATAGGGAAACCCTTGTAATTCATATACTCTTAATAATCGTTCGATCTTTGGTATCATTCATTTAACTCGGTTAGTTTACCTTGTTTGATTCGATTATTATGTTTGTATTCATCACAATGGTTATTGGCTAATACCTTTAGGTATTAGCCATATTTATGAAGATTTTAATGTTTGGTTTGTTTATCTCAATTGCTTAATTTATCATTGATTATTGATTATGTCTATCACATGATACTCGTTTATGTGCTTTTATATGCGTTTAATCCGTATCTAAGGATATCGCATGTAGCTTATCTAAATCACGGATAGTTCTCATATAGTAATTTATATAGGTGGAATTAATAGGATCACAAATAAAGTCCTGCTAAATCCATGTCTAAGGATATCGCTTGTAGCTTAACTAGATATCGGATAGTGCCTTTGGTTTAGTGAACAAGTTAGACTAGCAGGTGACCTAGAATGATTCTAACAAATAACGTTCCAATTCCTTTGGCTTAGTTTCGACAGTGAACTACCATTTATATAAATTACCGTAAGCAGTAAGTTAGTAAAGTCTCGATGAGCTAGAATCCAATAAGATCACCATTATTTCTTTCTAAGATAGATTATAATCAATAAAAAGGATGCTTTATGCGGATGCATTTAATTGTGACAAAATTCTTCGTATCTAGGTCTTAGGAAGAATTAACGCCTAAGTCTTAAGAATGATATGCCACCTCAAGATAAGTAATCATTGCACTAATAAACAAACCAATGTTTTAATTGGAATAAATATGGTTAATAAGTTTCCCTTACATTAGGCTTCACCGCATCTTTATCTTCTGTCTATCGCCTTATGTGTGTTAATTGTCATCAAAATCTTCGGTTAAATACCCAAAACTGTGCCAGTCTCTTAGGCTAAAACCCCCCTTTTCTGCATTAGTTTTAGGTTTAACTTAGATAACTGAAATACTGATAGATTAGATATTAACGCTCTCGCTCTTAGTGATCGACACCCTACTTACCAATGAAGCTACATCTTGACCAGGTCCTCTGCCCGTTAAAGTGTTGTTTTTAGGTTTACTCAGCATAAAATAAATATTAAAACTTGATACATAAAATAACACCTACACAATGACACATCAATATTACAATGTGCAAAACCAAAACCTTTCGAGTTACTAAAGGAAGTAACCTCTACGTGTATCCACACTACACGTTAACCAATATTACCCAGATGCTAGTGCCTTGAACTAACGAATACCAAATAATAAAGAAACAAACTTTGGATTCCTTTCATGGGGTTTCCTTGGGAAGATTATAGAGAAGAGAAGAGAGAAGGGATAGAGATAAATGAATACAATTGATCTCATTATATAGGGATGGAACTATGGCTTTAGTTATGGCAACTTAGGCCAAAAGCCCACCCCTCTTTTCTCTTTGTATTTGGCCAGCCAATCCAAGCCCAAACAAGCCCCCATGTTGAATTTTTGACTTTATTTATTTATTATGTACATTACATATTAATTAAAGGGTTTAATGTCAATTATTCGTAAACAAACTAATTAACAACTGTTAAGTATTCTATCATTCGAGTATTAATGAATATAATAAATATACACATATTATTATACATATTAATAGAATGATACCGATGTGTATACGTGTGTGACCCCCGTAGACCCACGCATTCCTAGCCGTATAAATATCTGTATGTCATGAGCACATCTCAACAGCTCCCACTTACGAAGGTCAATGTCACAAAATATAACATACTAACATTGACGAATAGTCTAGCAACATCATCAATGCCCCCCAGAAATACCTGAGTATGGTTTCAATGAACATCTCATCCTTTAATGGTTGAAGTTAATCCATCCTTTTGTTTAAGATACAATGTTAAATATGGATATGGATCAAAAGTTATTCCATAATTTAACGATTTTGTTTCTCGTTTTTGTATTGATCTAGATTACCAAATGTAAAAAGAATCATCTTAACTACACTTTGGGCACGACCATGCAAACATATGATTAACCCAACGAGGGGCCCAATAAGTATCTAACTCCCAAACATATGGATGAACAAATTCTATTTTGGCCACAAGTGTTTCTCATATGCTTCATAATATTTCTGAGAGTAGCCTTTATAACTACCTTTTTTAGGATAACGATTGACTAGAGTCAAGAAAATGCAATCCGCACCAGTAAAACCCGCTTGCGTCTCAAGTTTGAGTGAGTATCAACTCTACCATATGTGTAATACACTTAATGACGCCGATCCATAAAATGATTATCACAAGGTGGGGTATCTAAAACTCAACTGCATTGAATAACATGTGAAGTTTGCAGAATCATCTTTTCATATTTAATAGCATATAACCAAACACTCACATTTGTCTTATCTGGACAATATTCACATATTGTTAACTGACTATGGACATAATTTAGAATGCATCAAGTCATTCATGTATTTAAACATGCAAAAATATGACACAATTATTATAAAATGAAAACAATAATACCATGTATATTAATTCATTGAAAAGTAACAATCGTTTAACATCCCTTTATCCAAATACTAACTAATGCATCACATATCTACATGAGACTACTAGCATGACAAACTCCAATCGCCATAGCATGCTCAAAATGCTTGTTATATGGCATTGGCTTTGTAAACAGATGAGCTAAGTTGTCATCTATATGAACTTTCTTTAGGACAATTTCACCATATTGAATTACTTCACGAATGTAGTGATATTTCCTTTGATAATGTCTGGCTCCCCTCATAATTCTGGGATCATTGGTTATTGCTATTGCTATTGCAGGCGCATTGTCGCATAGCATTTCCATAGGCCTTTTATTGGTTGGCATGATATTTCCAAGTCCATCAATAAATTTCCTAATCCAGACAGCTTTCATTGATGCTTCAGCAACAACAATGTACTTGACTTCTATAGAATACATAGCAGTAGTGTGTTGCTTAGCACTCTTCCAGTCTACGGCTCCACCATTAAGCACATAAACATATCCTAATTGGGATTTCACCCTTATCGGTTTGAAAACCAGCATCAGTACAACAAGTTACTTTCAGCTCGGCTTCAGGATTTGCCCCATAAACAAGAAATGTATCTTTAGTATTCCTCAAATACTTAAGAATACTTTTAACAAAAGTCTAGTGATCTTCACCAGGATTTTGCTAAAATCGACTACATAAATTTTGCACCAAAGCAACATCAGGTCTAGTACATCTCTCCGCATACATAATAGATCATATAGCCAAAGCATAAGGAAATATTTGCATACGTTCCACCTCACTAGGCGTATTTGCACCTTGAGATTGTCTCAAATCAGGCTTCTCTTACTTTGGAACACTACCATGCTTGGAGCTATCCATCTTAAATTTCTTTAAGATTTTATCAAAATAAGCACTTTGACTAAGACTAATTAACCGCTTAGATCTATCCCGCGTGATCTTGATTCCAAGGATGTATGTTGCTTCTCTTAAGTATTTTATAGAAAAACACTTACAAAGCCAAGACTTAATATATTTTTTGGGATTAAAAGTCTTCTTGATGTTGTTTGAATTACTGCTGCTCATGTTTGTGTTAATGTTGCTTAGCTGGAGTTAGTACTACTTAGAGACTTTAAAGAAAATATGCTAAGTGTTTACTACTGCTAGTACACAGTTAGTACTACTAGTAAATATTAGTGCTGCTGATGAACATCAAAGAAAATATGCTAAGTAGTTACTACTGCTAGTACAAAGTTAAGTCTGCTCAGCTAAAGTTAATGCTGCTAGTGAAAATATGCTTGAAGTTACTACTGCTAGTGAATATTAAGTTAATGCTACTAGTTAGTACTGCTTATATGATATGTATTAGTTGTTTATAGAAAAGATTTTAGATACTTAGGGAAGTATTGTAAGCCGACTAGGACTCCTTGGTGTATAAAAGGAGGTCCTAGGGCATAGAGTTTGATGACTGCATCCAAAGTTCCCATACATAAGATCTTTTTTTAAAAGATATGGATCAAGATTCTGCACACATGATGACTGCATCTAAAGTTCCCATGCTCAAACCTGGTGAGTATGAGATCTGGAGGATGATGATTGAATAATATATCTAGATGATAGACTATGCACTATGGGAAGTCATAGAGAATGGTGCAACCTTGCCAAAAATAACAAATGTGGAAGGTGTTATGATAGTGATGCCTATTACAACTGCTGAAGAAAAGGCTCAGAGAAGATTAGAGGTGAAAGCTAGAAGTACTTTAATGATGGGCATTCCCAATGAACATCAGTTAAAGTTTAACTCTATAAAGGATGCTAAGAAGTTGCTGGAAGCTGTTGAAAAGAGATTTGGTGGGAATGCAGCTACAAGAAAGACTCAAAGGAATCTCTTAAAGCAGCAATATGAAAACTTTACTGCTCCAAGCTCATAGATGCTTGATCAAACTTTTGATAGGCTTCAAAATCTTATGAGTCAGTTGGAGCTTTTGGATGAAAAGCTTTCACAAGAAGATGTTAATCAAAAGTTATTAAGAAGTTTGTCACCTGAGTGGAACACACATGCTGTTGTGTGGAGGAATAAAGCTGATTTGGATACAATGAGCATGGATGATCTCTACAACAACCTCAAGGTGTATGAACCAGAAGTTAAAGGGATGTCTAGCTCTAGTTCAAGCACACAGAACATGGATTTTATGTCCTCTTCAAATAACAACACTATCTACACTAATGAAACAGTTAATACTGCTCATGGAGTTTCTACCGCTAGCACTCAAGTTAATGCTGCTAACTTTACAAATATTGATAACTTGAGTGATGCTGTTATTTGTGCATTCTTTGCTAGTCAACCAAATAGTCCTCAACTTGTACATGAGGACTTGCAACAAATCCATCCAGATGACATGGAAGAGATGGATTTGAGATGGCAAATAGCCATGTTGACTATGAGGGCAAGAAGGTTTTTGAAGAATATCGGAAGGAAGCTTACTGTTAATGGCAATGAGACTATTGGTTTTGATAAGTCTAAAGTGGAGTGCTACAACTGCCACAAGAGGGGAAATTTTGCTAGGAAGTGCAGAGCTCCAAGAAATCAAGACAACAAGAACAATGAAAGCTCAAGAAGGAATTCTACAGCTTTGGTGTCATGTGATAGTCTTGGTGGATATAACTAGAGTGATCAGGCAGAGGAAGGGCTTAATTATGCACTCATGGCTTTCTCATCTTCAAATCCTGACTCAGAGGTATCTAATGATTCTATTTGTTCAAAATCTTGTTTGGAAACTGTTGAACTTCTTAAATCTTAAAATGATCAACTATTAAAAGATTTAAAGAAATCTGAATTAATGGTTCTAGGTTATAAGACAGGTTTAGAGTCAGTGGAAGAAAAACTTAAAGTTTATAAAGCAAATGAGTCTATTTATTTACAAGATATTAAGGGATTAAAATTCATTTAGGAGAAATAACTATTAAAGAGCTTAGGAAGAAGCTTGAAATAGTTTAAAAAGAAAAAGATGGCATTCAACTTAATGTAGATAAATTTAAACATGCATCTAAAAGTTTAAACAAGCTCATAGAGTGTCAGATAGTTGACAATTGCAAGAAAGGTTTAGGCTATGAAAATTATAATGCAGTTCCATCTCTCTACACAAGAAATTTCATGCCTCCAACACCTGACTTGTCTTTTATTGGTTTAGATGAGTTTGTTAATAAGCATGTAGTTGAGAATTGTAAAGCTATGTCTAGTGAAGAAGAGCCTAAGGTAGTTAGGAAGAATGATGATGCCCCATGTATTAAATAATAGGTGTCAAATGATAAGGAAGAGGACGTGTCTCAGCTTAAAATTAAAAACAAAACAGTTAGGCCTAATATTGTTAAGAAAGAGTTTGTTAAATCTAAACAACAAGAAAAAACTACTAGTAAAACTGTTAAACAAGTTGAGCAACATAGGCAAAACACTCACAGTCCAAGAGGCAATAAAAGAAATTAGAACAATATGGTGTCTCAAAAACTATGAAGCAATTTTGAGATGTTTAATAAGGCCTGTTATGTGTGTGGAAGCTTTGATCATTTGCAGGTTGATTGCAATTACCATCAAAAATAGTTTCAAAATCAAAGGATGGTAAAACCTGTTTGGAACAATGCTCAAAGGGTGAATCATCAAAACTTTGCCAAAAAGACTCACCCCTGTGCTAAAAAGAACTTGGTTCCAAGAGCAGTACTAATGAAGTCTGGTTTAGTATCAATTAATATTGCTAGACAAAATATTTCAAAAATAGCAGTATTGGTTAATACTGCTAGACAAGTTAATGCTGCTCACTCAAAAACAATAGTGAATGCTGCTAGACCAATGTCATATCTTTCTAAAATAACACATTCAACTGTTAAGAGGCCCATTCATAAGAACACAACATTTAAAAATAGTAATATTAATCAAAGGGTTAATACTGTTAGGGGTAAAAAATTTAATACTGCTAGGCCAAAAGTAGTAGTTAATGCTGTTAAGAGAAATAATTTTAATGTTGTTAAGGCCTCAGCTTGTTGGGTTTGGAAACCAAAGCATAAAGTTTTAGACCATGTTTCTAAACACAACAGTGCATCAATCACCCTAAAAAAGTTTGATTATGTTGATGCACAAGGTAGATCCAAGTCAGTGATGGCTTGGGTCCCCAAAAAAACTGATTTTCTTACCTAATGTGCAGTGCAATCCACAAATGGATTTACAGGATCAAGGAGTAATTAATAGTGGATGCTCAAGCCTCATGACAGGGAACATGTCCTATCTTACAGACTATGAATAGATAGATGGAGGATATGTTGCTTTTGGAGGGAACCTCAAAGGAGGGAAATCACAGGAAAATGTACCATTAAAACTGTTAATCTAGATTTTGAAAATGTGTATTTTGTGAGAGAGTTAAAGTTTAATCTCTTTAGTGTCTCACAAATGTGTGATAAAAAGAATAGTGTTCTTTTTAATGACACTGAATGTATTGTTTTATCTCCAAACTTTAAGTTAATTGATGAAAGTCAAGTTTTACTTAGAGTTCCTAGAAAGAACAATATGTATAGTGTTGATTTAAAGAACATAGTTCCTAAAGGAGGTTTAACTTTCCTTTTTGCAAAAGCCACATCTGATGAATCTAAACTTTGGCATAAAAGGCTAGGTCACTTAAATTTTAAAACCATGAATAAATTGGTTAATGGAAATCTTGTAAGAGGTTTACCTTCCAAACTTTTTGAAAATGATCAAACCTGTGTTGCTTGTCAAAAGGGAAAGCAGCACAGAGCCTCTTGTAAGTCTAAATCAGAGTACTCAATCAGTCTTCCTTTACATTTTGTTGCATATGGACTTGTTTGGTCCAACATTTGTAAAAATCCTTATGAAGAAAATGTATTGCCTAGTTGTCACAGATGATTACAGTAGGTTTACATGGGTTTTATTTCTAGCTACTAAGGATGAGACTAGTGGCATTCTTAAGTCCTTTATAACTGGGATAGAAAATCTAGTAGGTTACAAGGTTAAGGTGATTAGATGTGATAATGGAACATAACTCAAAAACAGAGAAATGAATCAGTTTTGTGAGATAAAAGGTATTTTTAGACAATTTAGTGTAGCTAGAACTCCTCAACAAAATGGAGTTGTTGAGAAGAGGAATAGGAAACTAATTAATGCTGTTAGGACTATGCTAGCTGATTATAAGTTGTAACTACTTTTTGGGCAGAAGCAGTTAATACTGCTCGCTATGTGTAAAATAGAGTGTCAGTAGTTAAGCCTCATAACAAGACCCTATATGAACTTTTTCATGGTAAAACACCAACCTTAAGCTTTATGAGACCATTTGGGTGTTAGTTACCATTCTCAATACCATAAATCACTTAGGCAAATTTGATGGTAAGGCTGATGAAGGTTTCTTTGTTAGATATTCTTTGAATAGTAAAGCCTTTAGAGTATTCAATAGTAGAACAAGGATAGTGGATGAAAACTTGCATATTAGGTTTAGTGAGAATACACCTAATATTGTAGTTAGTGGACCAGATTGGCTATTTGATATTGATGCGCTAACAAGAATAATAAATTATGAGCCAATTGTTGCAGGTATACAGTCTAATGGTTTTGCATGTACAAAAGAAAGTGATAATGTAGGTTAATCTAGAAAGGAGACAGAACCTGTCAAAAATTATATTTTGCTACCATTATGGACTACTGATCCATCATTTTCCTAAGATCCAAAGAGTTCTCATGATGGTGAATCCAAACCTTCAAGTGATGATGGAAAGAAGGTTGATGAAGATCCAAGAAAAGAAAGTAAATGTAATGATTAAGAGAAGGAAGATAATGTTAACAACACTAACAATGTTAATGTTGCTGGCATAAATGAAGTTAATGTTGTTGGTGGAGAAACAAGCATTGAACTTCCATTTGATCCAAATATGCCTGCTTTGGAAGATTATAGCATATTTGACATCTCAAAAGATGATGAAGATGATGGTGCAAAGGCTAACATGAACAATTTGGATATAACAATCCAAGTTAATCCTATTCTAACTACAAGAATACCTAAAGATCATCCTCTTGATCAACTGATTGGAGATTTGCAATCAGCTACACAAACAAGAAGGATGTCAAAGAATTTGGGGAAGCATGGGTTTGTTAGTACTATTCAACAAGGAACAAACCATAAAGACCTTCAAAACTGCTTGTTTGCTTGCTTTTTATCATAGGAAGAACCGGAAAAGGTAATTCATGCATTAAAGGATCCAAGCTGGATAGAGGCTATGCAGGAAGAGCTTCTACAATTAAAGTTACAAAAAGTTTGGACTTTAGTGGATTTACCAATTAGAAAAAGGGCTATAGGCTCTAAATGGGTTTTCAAGAATAAAAAGGATGAAATGGGAATTGTGATGAGAAATAAAGCAAGATTGGTTGCTCAAGGATACACACAAGAATAAGGGAATGACTATGATGAAGTCTTTGCCCCTGTTGCAAGAATTGAAGCAATTAGGCTATTTTTAGCTTATGCTTCATTTAAAGATTTTGTGGTGTATCAAATGGATGTAAAAAGTGTTTTTCTCTATGGGAAGATTGAAGAAGAAATGTATGTATGTCAACCACCAGGATTTGAAGATCCAAACTTTTCTGATAGAGTATACAAAGTTGAAAAAGCACTGTATGGACTACATCAAGCTCTTAGAGCTTGGTATGAAACCTTGTCAACATATCTGTTAAACAATGGGTTTCAAAGACGGAAAATTAACAAGACCTTATTCATCAAAAGGCACTAAGGTGATATTTTGTTGGTCCAAGTTTATGTGGATGATATCATCATTGGTTCAACAAAGAAGGAGATATGCAATGCATTTGAGAAGTTGATGCATTAGAAATTTCAAATGAGTTCTAGAGGAGAACTTACATTCTTCTTGGGATTACAAGTGTAGCAGAAGAAGGATGGCATATTTATTAGTCAAGATAAATATGCTGTTGAAATTTTAAAGAAATTTAGGTTTACAAAGTCAAGACTGTAAGCACACCAATGGAAACTCAAAAGCCTATGCTCAAGGATGAAGATGGTGAAGAAGTGGATGTTCACGGCGGGCGCTTGTCAACCGTTTTCATTCTGTCTTGTAACAATATACACGAGAGAGGGATCAAAGAAGTAGTGACATATGAGCCTCTTGTGATTTCATCTGCAGCGAGGCGAGCAGTGGAGTGATATTTATTATGGGATTCTGGTCCGGGAAGTATTATATATGTAGGGATGATATCATCTTATGGGTTAAACAGACGAGAAGGTAGATATTCATTGCATTGAGAAGTTATGATGGGCATGAAAATTTCTAAATGAGTTCTAATGGGAAACTTACCTTCGAGTTCTGGGATTTAGCAATTGAAGCAAGAAACAAGGATGGCATATTTTATTAGTCCAAGATGATATATGTTTGGCTAAAAGTTTTAAGCTCAGTTTGGTGGTTTCTCTCATAGAATGATCAAGACTTCAAGCTCATCGCATGGAGAACTGCGAAATCGGCCTCTGCTCAAGGGATAAAGGATAGGGGTGTGGATGAGTAGTGGATGTTTAGACGATATGGTTATCACAGGGGGGTTCGAGGATGATTTGTGTGTTGATTTCATTGGATTTATAGTCTTAACATCTTTAAGAGCTTAACAACACATGGTTGTGTATCTAGTCAGTGTGTCTGTATGCTAGAGTTCTCCACGATAACAAGTCTAGAGTCGGTTTCCAGGTTTCATTATGGGATGTGTAAAATGGGACATTTTTTATTTGTGACTTAATGAAGGTGTCAAGCACGGAGGGGATCAGGGTAGGTAGAGGAGTCCTTTGTTAATATAGAAAGAATTTTATATCCCTCTTGTGATATTATATGAGTCGCTTACCGTACTAATAGAGGATTGCGTGATACTGTGGTGAGCGAGTAGATGCTATGGATAGGGGGACTAGATCTTAGCATCATACGTCTGTATATCTATCTCTCACTCATCTCGAGATATGTGGATCTACCGAGTGTGACTAGGAGCTGAGCGCTAGATTGCGAGTGAGATGGCAGATATGGGATGAGCAAGAGCGATGAGGGGGTTGTGCAGTAGCAGAGCCACAGGCATAATGGCTGGGTAATATGTGTGTGGCTCTGGTGGCGATCGGTGTGGTGTTATTTGTGTGGACGGATGGTATGGCTTTATAGGTGTGATGTCAACGAATCAACTATGTTCTTGAGAGGCATAGTGTTGGGGCATACAAAGTATACTCTGCACTCATCTCTCTCTAGGAGTCTATTCTATGAAGTGACGAGCGAGTTGCTCATCCAATTACATACAGAGTAGTGCATAACTGAGCTCTTGAAATCCTGTGTTTTCAGCGTATATCAAAAATCTATCTAGAGGTCTCTATATAGAGATCTAGAACTTTTCTATGATTACAAGCAGTGAGCGGGCTCAGTATGCCGAGAGTGAGGCAGAGACATAACTTACTATCATCTAGTAGCCGCGAGGACTTTAGTAGGGAGACGGGATCAACACCTCAAATGTTCTATTGTGCACAGTAAATGGGTCACACAGCACTGATTTGGAATTGTGGTCGATCTTAAGGCGAGAGAGAGTTGGGATGGGGTAGCGAGGTAGAGGGATCTGGGAGTGTCGAATATTAGTGGGTGAGTTTAGCTAGGTATATTGGAGTCGAGGGAGGCTGGACATCATCATTTAAACAGATGTCTTGTATGACATCTCGATTAGATGGTTGAGAGTGGTTCTGCGGTTCTATGTTGCAGATCAGGGGTGAAGGGAACTTTGAGACTACTGCGCGAGATCTTCAGTTAAGGAGGGAGTTTTTGAGGGCGTAGTGTATACTGACAATACTTTATCGAATTCATACGGAGCAGCAGTGTATACAGTAGAGGGGGAGAGGAGGCTGGTAGTTAAGTGGGCGGGGGCTAGTAGTACTATGTGCATAGACTGTATGATTAGTTATATATGAACTGTAAGTATACTATGGCTTACGTGGTCCTTATAATTAATACCTGTGATAAACACGTAGTGAGGGGGGCGAAGACATTGGGGGGTCGCTGGGACATAAGTGTCTGTGTTATGTATGGTGTCGTTGGTTTATAGGGTATTGTGTCTTTGGGCAAGTACGCTGATGGTGGTGGGAGCTGAGGTAGTGAACAGACCGATGAGTGACAGAAAGGAGGTTATAGCGCGAGGCGATGTAGACGTGATGGGAAAGCTGTTGGAAATGGAGTGAAGTAATATGGTGACATCAAAGTTAATGTTGCTTAGCATAACTTACTACTGTTGAGTTACTACTGCTGGGTTGTTGAGGGTATTTTTCATAAATACTTCGATTAAGGGTTTCAATCAATCATTTAATCGATTTCATTCTTTCAAATACTCTCCAATTACAAACCCTAACTCAATTTTATCATCCATTATCAAAACCCAACATAAATGACGACTCTAAAGTTTGCAGATACTCATAATATGGTCGCATTTTTGTCTAAACCCACAGAGAGTGATGGGTTTGAACAAATTGTGGATTTTTTGAATGCACACCCTATAAGGTATGCATTAACGATTAATCCTACTATATATATTTCTTGCATTGAACAGTTCTGGTCTACTGTCGTGGCCAAAACTATCAATGGGGAAGAACAGTTACATGCCCTAGTAGATGGCAAGAAGATAATCATCACTGAATCATCTGTTAGAAGAGATCTTCAACTAGCAGATGAGGAAGGTGTTGATTGTTTACCAAATTCTACCATTTTTGAACAACTTACATTGATGGGGTATGAGAAAATTTCACAAAAACTAACTTTTTATAAACCATTCTTTTCCCCACAATGGAAATTTCTAATTCATACTATTTTACAGTGTCTAAGTCCAAAGACTACTGCATGGAATGAGTTTAGTAGTACTATGGCATCTGCCATTATCTGCTTAGCTACAAATCAGAAATTCAACTTTTCAAAATTTATTTTTGATAGTATGATTAGAAACTTGGATAATTTGTCTGGCAAATTTTTGATGTATCCAAGGTTTGTACAAATATTTTTGGACCAACAACTTGATGGGATGTCAACTCATAAGAGAATTTATATTGCACCCTCTCACACTAAAAAGATTTTTAGAAATATGAGAAGGATAGGCAAAGGTTTTTCTGGTAGAGTAACACCTTTATTTCAAACAATGGTGGTACAAAACCAATCATAATTAGGTGAAGGTTCAGTAATTCCAACTGATCCCCATCACATACCCACCTTTATTCAACCATCTACTCAACCTCAAAAGACACAACAACCTAGGAAGCCTAAAAGAAAGGATACTCAGGTACCTCAGCCTAGTGATCCTATTGAAAATGTTGCAGATGAGGCTATCCATAAGGAGTTGGGTGACAGTTTCATGAGGACTGCCACTACTGCTTCTAGCTTAGAAGCAGAGCAGGATAGTGGTAACATAAATAAGACCCAATCCAAGGCAACACCTAATGAATCTAGTTCCCAAGGAACTAATTCAGGTGGTGGTCCCAGGTGCCAAGAAACCATGAGGGATACTATTGCTCAAACTAGGTTTGAGAATGTATCTAAACATTTTAATGATTCACTGCTCGCAAGAGGTAACACACTTTGAAGTGATGAGGATAGAATTAAACTTGATGAATTGATGGCATTATGTACCACTTTACAAAACCGGGTTCTTGATTTGGAGAAGACAAAGACCACTCAACATAATGAGATTGCTAGTTTGAAAAAGAGGGTCAAGAAGCTTGAAAAGAAGAATAGGTCAAGAACTCATAGGCTGAAGAGATTATACAAAGTTGGTTTGACTGCTAGGGTAGAATCCTTTGATAATGAAGAAAGTTTGGGTGAGGATGCATCCAAACAGGGGAGGATTGATGCTATTGATGCAGATGAAGAAATTACCCTGGTTAGTGTTCATGATGTGAATGTTTCTGCTGATGAGGAGGTGTTTGTTGTAGAGCAAGAAGTTGCTGAAGAATTAGTTGGAGTTATTAACACTGCTAAACTAATTATTGATGCTGCTCAAGATAGTGCCGTTGGTGATATAGTTAGTGCTGCTAGTGCTACAACAACTGTTACTACTGCTACAACAACTACTGCTACAATTAAAATTGTTGATGATATTACTTTGGCTCAAACACTTGAAGAAATGAAAAGTACAAAACCTAAGAAGAAAGGGATTGTTATACAAGAGCTGGGTGAATCTACAACAACAATATCTTCAAAACTATCTTCACAACAATCACAAGACAAAGGTAAAGGTTTATTGATAGAACCTGTGAAGCCTATGAAGAAGAAAGATCTAATCAGGCTTGATGAAGAAACTGCTTTAAATTTACAAGCTGAATTTGATGAAGAAGAAAGACTTACAAGAAAGAAAGCTGAAAAAGAAGAAGAAGCCAATATTGCCTTCATTGAAACATGGAATGATATACAAGCAAAGATTGATGATGATCATCAATTGGCTGAAAGAATACGATGTGTGCTAAAACACACATCTTGTGTACCCTGTAAAACATTATTAATCAGACTAAAAAAGCTAAAATATGGATAATTATCGTGCATATATGCTTGTTTGGTATTTTTATGTCTTGCGGGTAAAACGGATTGAAAACGGTGCGAAAAAACGGGTATTTACGGGTTCGTTTCGATCAAGAGTGCTTAATATCCAAGATCAAGACAAAGTCATGAAAAGTCCTCGAGCATGCCTTTGGAAAGAGCGAGAGAAAACGAGTCCAACGGTGCCTTCGGATTTTATTAAGCCAGCCCGTAACCCATTAATTTGGGCTGGGCAGCCCATGTTATTTATAGCCCAAGTCATGTGATATTCGGCCCAATGTAAAACAAAGTACTCGGCCCATCTTTACAACTCTTGACCCATTTAAAAAATCTACAATTGAAACAAAATTTGGAAGTATGGTTGTGGTCACGTGCAAAGAAATAAATCAAATTCATGTCATGTGCCTGCGCACTACAAATCCATTGGCGAGTAATGTTGTTCCACGTGGCAGGGCTATTTGCTTATAAGAATTCAACTTCTGTTAAAGTGATCAAAGGGCTCAAAATAAATACGTTTGATGGAAGCAGTAAAAGAGCCACGTGGCGTTTAATGGACGGCTGGATCATTTCTGCTAAAGTCGCGATCCGAGGTCATACGCATGCAGGCATATGATTGGCTAATAATCATGTAATGATTGGACAGATTTTATAAAAATACCCCTTTCACTTGGCTATATATAGGACGCTCCCGCTACACTTTTGGGTTGGTTAGCTTTAGGAGTATATTAGTGTAGTTTAGCTTTTAAAAATGTTTTAGCTTATTAAGTGTAGATTTCAGCTTATTTTATAGCTTATTGTAAGGATGATTTAGCTTATTAATAAAATTTGTTTTGATTTCAAAAGCTTATTGTTGATTAGCTTATTTCGCACCATGTTTTCTCCTATTCTATTCTAAATAGCTTATAAAATAAGATGAACCCGTGGCTTATTTTCTGTTCTTCTTGTTCTAGCTTATTTTGAACTTAAGCTCACTTTTCAGCTTATTTCTTTGACTTATTTACCTAGCTTATTAAGTGATAAGATGATACTCGAATAAGCTTTTTCATAACTTATTCGAATAAGATCTCTTATTCCTTTTAAAAAGCCACGGTCTAATAAGCTCTCAAATAAGTTGTTATTTTGGCTTATTTTCGTCTAGGTTTATTCTAGCTTATTGTTTTCTCTTAGCGTTATTACTCATTCGTATAAGCTTAGTAGATTAGCTTATTTGATTTGATCTTGTAGCTTACTAGATCTAGTAATTCGTTTGCTTGCTTATTGTGTTTTAAATCTCGTTTTGCTTTTTTGGATCTTGCTTGGATTTGAATATTAAAGTGCTATTTACTCGTTAGTTTTCCAAATATTCTTTTAGCTTTCATCTCCTTGTGCTTTTACGGTTCTAGTTTGGCTTATTTAATTGTTGTAGGTTTAGCTTAATATAGTTGTGAAACTGGTTCTATAATCTCACATTCTACTGGGCTGCGTTTGGTTCGTAAGGCATAAATTTGGCATTCGTTTGGTTAGTATTAGAGTGAGTTTGGATTGGGCCACGAATTGTTTTCATGAATGAGCCTGCGTTTGGTTTTGTGCATTTGGGCCTTATTTGAATTTTTTTAGTGCTGCGTTTGGTTTGTTGAATTTTACTTTGGGACAATAGTTTAATAAGAACAGTTTAAGGAATTGCAAATTTGAATTGTTATAAACTTTTTTTTCTCTTAACAGTTTGATTTTATGTTTCGTAGTTTTGGTATCGGTCAACTCATGAGGCGTGCTAGATAGAATTTGACTATTTTCTTTAGCTTATTAAATCGGGTGGTTATTGTTTATTTGCTACTCTTCAATTCAGTCTAATTTTCTATTCTTTTTCAATACATTAGTGTAGCTTAGTATAAAATGTTTAGCTTTGCTTATTTGATCGTTATGCTTTAGTTTTATTTATGCTTGTTAAGTGATATTGTGATTTGGGAATTAAGTGTGGATTTGAAAAAGGTTTAGTTGATTATTAATCTTTGATTATTTAGATTTGTAGTTTGAATGTTTTAAAGGGCAAAATTCAAAAAAATAGTCAAACTACACATCTAGTAATTAATATCTTTTTAAGAGGTTTTTGTCAAAATAAACCAATGTTGTGAGATAATTATCTTTTCCAAGGAAATTAATTCGTAAATAAACCTTAATTCACACTTAATGAACTTTTCACGTCAAGCATATTCGTCTCATACATCTTTTTAGATAATTTTAGCATAATTCTAGTAGTTTAATTGATTAGTATAATTCTAGTTTTATTATTAGTATAATTTTCTTAGAATTAAAAATAGTTTTAAAACCAAAAATCTTAAAAGATAATCAAGCATTTTTACTTCAAAAACATAAACGTGGTTTTCAATTCATCTATCGCCATGGATACGACACTCGGAAGATTGACTATTACTTTTCCTAAAGTAATTTTCATATCTAACGGGATATACTATATATTATTACGACACGCGTTTGACGTTCATCAAAATGGCGCCGTTGCCGGGGAGAGGTGTAGCGATTTTTGCGGAATTGTTTGTATTCGAGCCTTGAAGATCCTTTCCCCGTAAAAGTTTTCGTTTTATTTTATATAAACATACAAAAAAAATTTACACTTCTATTTTTATTTTTCTTTTATTTTAATATTGAAAATAACCGTTTGTTAATTGTCGTTTCGGTTCATCTTTAGTTAACAAACTAAAAGAGAGGTATAAGGAGGGTCGATCCTACGAACTTAGACCCGAAAGGAAAAGGTTTTTAAAACGCTTCGCGCTTACCCGCTCCTTCGCTTCTTTGTACGTTTTCTAAAGAGCTACCGTACACTTTTGACTTTCGGTTACCAAAAATAATTTTCTTGTTTAAAATACATAAAAAATTCAAAAAAAATACTCTCCTTAATCTCATTTGTTTAATTCTTATGTCGACATTCACCCCACGTAGTTGTTTTAAGTGTGGAGGCCCGTTTGGTGATATTTTTCAATGGTGTACTTGTGTGCGGTGTAGAAGAAATTATATAGATGAAGTTTGTTCTGTATGCTGTTTTGGAGATGGAGATTCATTCGCTTATGATCCAAATTCGAATTCTTTCAATGATCTTCCAAAATTTTCCGACTACCCTCTACAACCCCAGTACGAGGCATACTCGTGCGAGTTATGTGGAAATGATTCTCACCATGGTTATGATTGTCCACCACGGTTCCCGCTTGTCTATAAGCAGGAACCGAGCTACAATCAAAACTTTAGTGATAATTATTATCCACAAAATTCACCGAGTTTTCCACAACAATATCTTTGCTGTGAAAACTATGGGGATCCTCATGAAAGTTTTCAATGTCAACCGATGAATCAAATCTATTTTGAGCCTAACTATTCCGGTTTTGACCAACCCCCGCAATATTCCATCAATCATCAGCCTCTGAGTATTCAAGAGAACCTTAATCAACAAAAGATGTATGAACTTCTTCAAATGATGCAATCATTTCGTGAAAAGTTACTTCAACAAAAGCAGGCGGCTAGCATCGATCAATCACCTCTTCAAGAAATAAGTATCCAAGATATGGAGGATCTAAAGCATCATTATTTAGATGAAATGTTAAGTTTAAGTAATGGCTTACAAATTAAAGATTATCATAATGAGAAAATAGATATTCGTTTTAGAAGGGAATGTGAAAGTATGATTGATGAGCTTAAAGGTAAATTCAATAGAATGAGTATTGAGATTAATAAAATGAAAGAGCTTCAGCATCTAGAGCAGGTGGCTAATCTTAGTACTTATCCTTCGCAATGTTTCAAATCTTTTTGCTATGATGATTATGATTACGAGGAGAGTATTATTCCGTTGAATGAAATTGATTCTCAAATACCTCCGTCTATTGCAATCACACCCGTTTTACCAACTTTGGAGCCCGAGGACTCTCTCATCATGGGGAATGAGGAACTTAGCACTATTCCTAAAAAGGAATCGAACAAAGTAATAAAGTCTAGTGTTGAGGACCTTGTTCCAATCCTAAGTGAGTCCGAGGATACATCCGGGAGTGATAGTAATTGTGATTTACCTTTGTGTGATGATTTCTCTCCCATTAACGGTCATGAGGAAAAATATGTGACTTTCTCTAACCCTCTCTTCGATTCAAATAATGATTTTACCTCTAGTGATGACGAGTCACTATCCGATGAGGACGTTCCAAAAGATAGTGTTAAAATTTACTCGAACCCTCTTTTCGAATTTGATGACGAATACATCTCTAGTGACGTAAATCCTCTTTTTGATGAGGTGTTAGAGAACATCGAGAGTAAGGTCTCTTATGTTTCTAACTTTGATGAGCCAACTTTGCTTGTCACACCTCTTTCCGATTTTAATGAGGATGAATGTTTCGACCCAAGTGACGATGTTGATGAGATTGAGTTTCTACTTCACCGTGATTCGTCTACTCCTAAGTTGAGCATTGTTTCCATTCTCGAGGGGTTCACCGATGAACCGCCTCTCGAAGAGAATGATGATTTATTTGATTTGGAATCTAAAGAGAATGAATGGAAGAAGATTTTGTACGATACTTCAATTGATGATTTGATGACCGAAGACAAAGTTTTCAACCCTAGGATTTATAAGAAAATTATTTCTCCTACTTATGTGAGGTTACCCTTTGAGGATCGCCATTATCTTTCCCTCACATTTGTTATCAGAATCTTTCTTCCTTATCTCACTTATTATATGGATTCTTCTCTTCTTCTCTCCTCCGGGAATGAAGATACTATCTTTGACCCCGGCATCTCCGTTTTTAGTTGCTATTCTCTAGAGCCAGTGGCATCTCATCAGAGTGGAACTTTCATGTGCTTCAATGTTTATCTAAACATTTTAAATGATAGTCCGATGGAGATTTTCTCTTCCACAAGTTTCGTCCCTAATATCACGATGATATGGGGAGAGTCAAGCTAGAGACTCACACAAAAACAAGCGATTCTCGGGAGGCAACCCGTGTCTTTACTTCTTTCTACTTTCTTAATAAATGAGTGTGTGATTTTATAGCCCAAGTGTAGGGGCGTGCTTCTTTCTATGGTATGTGGTTCCGTTTTTGCAGGATTCCTTAAGATCGTGAAGACCCGTGCTTGTTTTCAATCCTCCAATCATCCGGTCTTCGATCTTTGGCTTATTTTGGAATCCTTAATCCTGATCTTATATATATTTTTTCACCTTTCACACTTGGAATTTTTTGCATTTGCCTTTTTTTATTCCTAAGTGTGGGGGGTAAAACCCGATATTTTTTAACATTGAGGTCAATGTTCCATTCTAAGTGTGGGGGGATTTCTATTGAAATTTGATCATACATGTTGCCTGTCCGTGTCCCTCGCAACCCCGTTTTGACAAAAATTTTAAATTTTTATTGTTTTATTAGGTATTTAAATGCTAAAAAAATCTTAGTTATTGTTAGATATATGAATATGTAGGCCCGTAGAACTAAGGAAATTTTTGACTTGACCGAGTCTTAAACTCTAGCTTTCCCCTTAGTTTTCAAGATTAAGCGTTTGTTTAACTTTAAAATTTTGCAAAGAACGAAAAATGATAGAGTTGAATATAAGTTTGATGCTAAGCGTAGAGTAGTTGGATCAATTTAGAGCTCATAGAGGTTAATTGTTCCTTTTTGCTCCCACCAGCTTAATAAACGTTATATAATTATTAAATAAATAAAGTTACTTTGGTTTTTGCGATTCTTAGTTTAGATCCCTTCGTATAGATTCTTTCTGGTGAAAGTAAGGTACACATCGAGGTTTTGCCAGTGTTGTGAGGAAATAGACTCTTGGACCATGGTCGGCTCGCATACCGATGTGTCAGTTGTTAAAAGACCACATGACTTGAAATTTGGCTATAATAATAATTATTATTATGTAATAAACCGAAGCCGAAATAAGACTTCTGGATCATGGTCGGCTCGCATACCGATGTGACAGTCGTTTAAAGGGTGGAGGTAATAATAATAATAATAATTTGTGGGCTGATTAAAGTTTAATGACTCTGCCAGGCTCAAAATAACGATGGAGTCTGTTCTAAATATGGACTTAGTAATAATAATCCGAGACTGATAAAAGTTTGCTGCATCTTGTCGGCTTAACAACCGATGTTGCAGCCTTAAAAAAGGTCGAGGATCTCTGAGGTCGAAATAAGACTCTTGGACCATGGTCGGCTCACATACTGTTGTGACAGTTGTTTAAAGGACCAAGGTTTAATAATATTGCAATAATAATAATAATAATAATAAAGCCAAATTTCGACTCCGGGGTTATCTAAATAAAGCCTCCGTCTCTGGACTCGTAGTTGAGTTGTTCTGGATGAAATAAGAAGGATAACCCCTAAATCATGCGAATTTAGAACATTAATGTGGACTTTATTCTCACCATATCGTCTTTTAGAAAAGGATTTCAAACTAATTATGGTCTAAACCGGGCACCTTTATGATAATAAGGACATAACTTATTTGTCAAATAATAATAATAATAATAATAAAATCCTTAGAGGAAATTAGGAATAAGAGAGCGAAAAATAGCTATGTTTAAACAATTAGCATTTATGAGTAGTGTTAGCATCTAATCTTATATTTGACTATGATTTCGTTTAAGCTTAGTTTAGGGATGGTGAATTGTCGAGGATGACGAACTCCTGTTTTTAAAGTCTTTTAAATAATGTTATTTAATTTCTATATTAATTTTAATATATTATTGAATAAGTGGTTAAAACGGGGGCACTTTAGAAATAATTGATTTTTGAACCTTCTTAATGAACCTTTTCTGTTCTTGTTTGATTATGAGGGGTCATAAGTTAAGGGGGTTTTTAATTATTTATTTCCAGGCATGTTTTATAAACATTGCGTGTGGGACCAGCAATGGCTTAGTACGGGGGAATTTGACGTGTGCTTAAACACACATCTTTATAACCTCATAAAACGCTATTAATCAGACTAAAACACTAAAATATGAGTAATTATCTAGCAAATATGTTTGTATTGTGTTTTTATGTCTTACAGATACTAAGGATTGAAAACAAAGCAAAAAATGGGAATTATCAAGCTCGATTTGATCAAATTTAATTATTATTCAAAGCCAAGACGAAGTCCTAAAAATTACCTGAGCATTCCATTGGAAAGAGCACGAAGAACCGAGTACAACGGATTCGGTCCTGCTCTAAAGCTCGACACGGTTCTCATTGAACGTGTCGGCCAAGTTGTCTAGTTAAATATATGAAATCCTAGCCCATTATGGCCTGGTCCTGGTTTCGAATCACCTAGTACTATACATGTTTTATAGTCCAGCCCAAGAACTTGTATGAATTGATTTCGGCCCAAGATTGGAAGTTGCGGCCCAGTTGAAGTTATTAGCCCAAGTCACTTTTCTAACTGACTGAGTTACTAGATGTGCAAATTGAAATGAAGTATGGAAGCATCAAGAAATCACGTGCTACTAAATTAATTCATGAGAAGTCACGTGACTCCCTACTCCATCATCTTTTAGCCCATTGAAAGCAGACACGTGGCAATGACATTCACTAACTCTTAATGAAAGAACAAGGATATGAAGAAAAAGGCATAAGAATGTATGGTGCGCATTCAATAAATGCAATATCAAAGACACGTGGTGGCGATATATTAGTGGATCTTGAATCCTATGTAAGATGGTACTAGGTAACGATCACGAGGTTTCACATGCGTTGTCATTACGCATTCATTTGACTAGAATTTTACAATATTACCCATCCTCACATCTTTGGCTATATAATTCGCATGCAGCAGTAGACACTGAGTTTAGTTTTTAGTTGTAGGATAGTTTTATAGCTTATTTCTAAGAATCTTTTTGCTTATTTTAGTTTTGTAAAAGCTTTTTCATAAGCTTATTATAATGAGACCTTGTTAAGCTTATTAATGTAAGATGGTTTGAGGTTGGTTTTACTTTTCTTTTTAGCTTATTTGCACTCCTTTTAGCTTATAACTCGGTGCTTGTTGTTGCTTATTGCTTTTGTTTTTTTTCTTTAGCTTATTTTTATTAGTCGAATAAGCTCTCTAATGGCTTATTCGAACCAGATCTAAGCTCATATTTTCAAAATAAGTTTTGGCTTATTTCACTTTTCTTTTCTTGCTACTCATCCGATTTGCTTATTTCTAAAAATAAGTTCGATTCGACAGGTAAAACTGGAGCAACGAGTTAATTGAACTCAGCTTATTTTTAAGCTTGTGTATCCACCTATTTTTGAGAACTTATGAAGTGGCTTTTTGTTTTTTTAACACCTTGTTTCTAAATTGAATTTGCTTAAAATCTTCTTTTCTTTTTTTATTTTTTTGAAAACTCCAAAAGCATAGTTTTGTTTTGCTTTCTCTTTGCCTGAGCTTATTCTGACCTTAGTAAGGGTGCGATGAGTCCATGTACTCGGCTTATTCATTAAGCCCTTGTCACTCCTTGGTTCGAATAGCTTACCTTTGTATTTAAGAGGTTTTATTTGTGGTTCATTTATGTTGGCTTATTCGGGTTGCTTGCTTTCTTAGTAAAAATCACTTTCGATTGCTTCTCTACTCCTAGTCATTTTCGGCTTATCAAGCTAGGGCTTATTCGATTAATAAAAGGGGACGACGAGCTTATTTAAAGGTTCATCTTATTTAAGCTTGTTTTTATCCACTCCTTCTTCAAAAAGCTTTGATAGCTTATTAGCTTTTCTCTTTTAGTTTTCAAAAAGTTTCATTATTATTCCTTAAAATATCTTAAGTCTTTAGCTTTTCTCTAGTTTAAAACTCTCTTAATTCGATCTTCCTCTCTGTGTTACAAAGTTGTGTTATAAACCCATTTGGGCTCACTGTGCGATTCGAATAAACCATGATCCATTTTTTTATGGGCTGGTTGATTGTTGGACTTGAGAAACTACTGGGTCTGCGAGTATAATAGCCCACTTGGGTTTACATATTGGCTAACAGTTTAGGTTATTAAATCAATTGGGCTTTGTTTGGGGTATAACAGAAGGTGGATTTTGCTAAGTAATGTTAACTGTTTACTTTAACAGTTGGTTTTTGTTTAATTATGTTTTGGCGTTTCGGTTCAACTCTTGAGGCGTGGAGCTTAAGGGTCTAGTAAACTAGCTTAATATTTTAAGTTTAAAGCTTTATGCTCATAAACTTATTTATTTTGATAGATTATTAGATCGGGTGGTTTTGTATCCATTTTAATTCATTAGTGTAGATTTATTTAATTTTATATGTTTTTATTTGCTTATTTGATTATTATGCGTAGTGAGTAGATTTTACTATATGCTTGTTTACGTGGTTTAAATTGGCAGTGAATTACGTGTGATTATAAAATTAATAATATTGATTAGTGATTTTTTTATATTACTTAGATTATTGTTTTTTGGTTAATCGAGCGGTAGCAAAAGGCCGTAAGAATATTAGGCATTAATTATAGTAATCAATAATCAAAATAAAAGTTTTTTTCAATATAAGTCAAGCGTTGGAAAGATAATTTATTAGAAAGATAGTGGTTCATCAATAATGACTTATTCATTAAATCAACACTTAAGGAAATCTAAAAACTAAATCCACTTAGAAAGCATAGCCTTGTTTATATATATCTATTCTAATTCGTTTCGATTTGCTTTGCTTATTTGTTAATTAGTCTAATTAGTTTAGTATTATATTATTTTAGTTTTTTAAATTTTTTCAAAAACAAACTTAAGAGACAATCAAGCCATTAATTCACTTAAAAACATTAACGTGGGTTTGTTTCCCCTCTTTTTCAATTTACATCTCTCTTCGGACACGACATCCAGAGGATCAAATTATAATTTTCCCCCTAAAGTAATTTTCACCCGACGTTGATGTTAATGCTGCTCAATCAAAGTTAGTGCTGCTGGAGAATTTCAATGAAAATTATTCTAAGTGTTTAAGATTGCTGGTGAAGTTACAACTGCTAGTACAAAGTTACTACTGCTAGAGGAACTTACTACTGCTAGTGGAAGTTAAGACTACTCAGAGACTTAGAAGAAAAGTTGCTAAGTAGTTACTACTGCTAGTACAAAAGTTACTACTGTTAGTACAAAGTTAATGCTGCTGAAGGAGTTAATACTGCGAGTGAAGAAGTTAGTACTGCTGAGTTAGTTAGTACTGCTTATGTGATTTGTATGAGATATTTTGGTAAAGGATATGTATAAGTTATTTGTTTAGAAGATTATGATTACTTAGGAAAGTATTGTAAGCCATATAGGACTCCTTGGTGTCTAAAAGGAGGTCATAGGGCATAGAGTTTGATATAGAAAAATATACGAGTCGTTCCTAGAATTATCATAGCTTCAAGGTCTTTGTAACCCTAATACTTTGAGAGTATTCGTATTATTATAATATTGGAGCTTTTGTTTGTTGAATTATATGTTCATATAATTACTGTTTCATTAAGAATTCTTCTTAATATTAAAGATTAAATTCCGCATAATCTTTAATACACTCAAACACAGTTTCTACTATAGTTATGTTATATTTATCTAATATAACTAAACCTTATACAAGCTAAGGAATTCGATCTATTGAAGTGGGATCAACAATCTTTGCTACACTTCATTAGGCAAATATAGGAATTATATCTTTTCTAACATGATAATGACTACTAAAGAATCTATTGCACTAGAAATTCAATTTGACATAACAGTTGAATTGCT
Source organism: Tanacetum coccineum (assembly GCA_026074375.1). Lineage (NCBI taxonomy): Eukaryota > Viridiplantae > Streptophyta > Magnoliopsida > Asterales > Asteraceae > Tanacetum > Tanacetum coccineum. Next base: position 260 of record BQNB010097027.1, on the reverse strand, counting down.
TCCAAGAGTGAAGTTGGGTTCGTGGTATAACTTGTAAAAATACAATGAGACTTTAGGGTTTTGACTCTATGAAAGCAGTAAAGATAGGATGAAAGTGATGATGTAATCATAAGTTTATGCAGGTTTATTAAAGAATTACAAATTTTAAATATTGAACATTATATTTTTCAGAAATACTTGAAAAAATTCAATTTTTTACATTGCTGGAGACGCGACGCCGTCGGGTGTTAATCCCGACGCCGTCTCCAGGCACTGTGAAA
>BQNB010097026.1:5161-25484 GCA_026074375.1 Tanacetum coccineum | reverse complement strand
GGTTTTAATCATGAAAATGAGTTATATACTTGAAATGACCATTTTACACACTTATATATATGTTGTGTTATAACTTACATCGTTAAAAACGGAGCTATAACGAATAAAATACGACATTTACGGGTTTTACGACGACGAATACGATTTTTATAACGTTCACGTCTGATGTGAACAGTAAAAGTTACTGTTCACCAGCAGGTCCGAAATTTGAAAATGTCAATTTATGATAACTCGTCTTAATACGAAAAGATGGACATAAGAAACGCGAGAATCGGGCTTAAAACGCGAAAGTTACGCCAGTTTTACTAAACGGTAATTATAAACGTTTTAACTTATTAAACACAATTTTCCTAAAAACCATTAGTTGGTGATTGAGCTATATAGAATATTATGTGGTTATCAAAGTACTATATTACTAGGGAGTTTCATAATGAGGCCTCTTCGGATGGCGTTTCGACGAGTTGTTGGATTTACGATTTAAAGTGTCCTAACTCCTCGAACGTCATGTCATGACCTCTTTAATTATGATAGCCCGAACGATAGTACAATGTAACAACTCTTAGATTATATTCAATGTTGTTAGACTAAGTACTCATACAAACATACGGACCTAAAATTAAGTAGGTTGCAGTTAATCCAATTCACGTGCACGTTATTTTGTGATACTCCTAAGTCATTACTCACTCAAGTTGATTTCATAGCCCCACATTTTACAACTTTTGTCTTTCAAGTTTTTGGGGTGAAAGACATGCAATGCTTTTAACAATTGGGACACAATGGTTAAGTTTCAGTTAAGATTACTTGTTGCCTCGTAAGTAGCGATAACCCATATCTGAGCCCATTATCATGAACTAGTTAATGTGAGCGCGAATGTTATTAATAGATCTATTGGATTGTACAACCCCTATTCTGGTGATTAGCATCAACACTAGTGAAAACGAACTATACATGTCGAATATAGGATGTTGCGGGTTAGAACATCACCACGGGCAAAAAGGCCATTATTTTGGCATCCATACATGTCAAGCTTCAGTGTCATGAGCTTCAGAGCAACGTAATTACATTTATATGAATCTGCAATCTGTTGCTTATCATAAACACTTAATTGGGGAAATCTTGTGGTCCTACAATATAAATATTTATCAAAACCTATGAATTCACCAACATATAATTTTGACGTTTAAAAGAGCAATTGTTTTTCAGGGGATCAAGAAAGCACAATGTGCGATGGATACATTGGTGGGGGTTTTGTTTATATGGATGTCTTGCATTAAAGATTTGTCCGCATTTCGATATTTGTTAACTGTTATGGGCGGAAAATCTTTGTATTTTGATTAAGTGAACAAGTTAAGCTTCGGGCTTATGTAACAAATATTGTGATAAATCCAATGTATCGTTTTCAAACGACTTTTTGGTCGTTCTATATATCTCTTGTGTTGTTGATCCATAAAGTAACACGCCCCGGACCCATATTCCGCTGCGACCCAATTTGGGGGTGTTACAGATTGGTATCAAGAGCCAAGGTTATAGAGAACCAGGTCAAATGTTTTTGCTGGACTATAACCGTTTTCAAGAGTTGTTTTTATAAACAAAGGGATTACACGGGACATACATATGTGCATACATTCATGCATACACTACTTGTTGCATTAGTTGGTTGGACTAGATGCATTCGTAATTAATATACATGTTATAATTATAAATGTATATTACTATAAGAGTCTTATATGGAATACTAATATAAGCTACCTTTGGATTTTCAGATTTAGTCATGTCAGATTCTGAGGAATCGGGGATCACGCATTACTAAACTACATTAAATCCAGTCCATATGAGGACTTATCGGATATAGGTTCACCTAGAGCCGATGACCATGAGTTCCCAGAGCCCACAATACATGCAGAGGACCCGTACCAAAGGCCGCTTATCTCAATGCGACCCATAACCCTCTATCCCCGATTATGTACTGTCCCAGAGGAGCCAGGAGCAGGCACCACCCCCACCCTGAACAATTTCCCCAGGTCCAGAGCTTGCTGATGACGAGATCGTTGCGGGGGACCAGCCATATCTTGGGGACTGCCTCACCCTATGGCCCACTCACTGATGAGTTCCGGAGTCCTGATCCTGAGGCAGATCCTGGATGATGATGACGATGAGGAAACCCTGAGGAGGATCCTAATTGACTAATCTCGGAACGTAGGTAATGACGGAGACGATGGATAGACATTGAGGAGACGAGGATGTGATTGGATATCGATGAGGAGGATGAGGATGATGTAGATGGATGACGAGGATGCTGGAGGAGGAGGCACTCCGCTCTGCCTACCCAGTAGTTTGTTTGCTACCAGCCACTATACTACTGCCCCATCGGCCGTAGGAGACTGAGCCATTGGATACCGATGATTCCTGCACCACAGACCACCACCTCACCCTGCAATACCGCAAGACAGCAACGGATTTCCATTCCAGAGCCATTACCTGTAACCAGCATGTTCCGAACTCTGAGGGATTTCTAGATTACTTGCTATATCTCCCCCACCAGCATCACCACTATCTCCATGTTCCTTCATTCACCCCAACCGACACAAGATTCCTTACCAGTATCACCACACCACCTGTATTGACAGCCCCACCTCCTATTCCTATACGATCAAATGGGCTATCGAGCCTGCTACGTCGGATGAGAAGCTGAAGGCTGCAGCTACTTCCATTCACCACCATTACCACCACCCTTCATACTCTCCCCCACTAGACCGGATGCACCACCACCATTGCCTACATCAGCTCCTACTTCATTCCCACCACTATCATTACCCATTGACAGTCATAGAGAGGGTAGACCCGAGGTTAACCTACCACCTCGGATGGGATTAGGTCTCTTCACACAGGTCCCGTGTATTATGTCGGGAGAGCTCCTGCCGCTGCTAGCTTGCTAGAAACCAGACTGGAGTCCATAAGAGTAGATTTTACGGTTTAGATGCCACTATGGACAAGGTTTTGGTTAGACGTTGACCCTGAGAGTACCGTTGGAATATGGATTACAGATCATGGGATGAGATCCATTGAGACTTAACATGATCTCCTCCCCGGTTGTACAGATACAGAGTTGGGTGCACACAAAGATGTGGAGTTTGACTCGTGGTTAGACGAGATACAGATGAGATTTTACACGAGGTATGGATATGACAGGGACCAGAGACAGTTTTGTGTCCGTCGGTCAATATTTTGTTTCGGGATAGACGTACTCATAGCGCTTTACACGTCAGCTCATGGATACCAGAGGCTGGGCATGTCCAGAGAGGCGATGGAGACGAGCCATGATTCGAGCGATCTTTCTCATGGAGGGGTTATAACTCTATACGACCACATCTATGCACAGATGGAGGAGATCACAAGTTACTATCGCCGATCGAATAAGGATGCAAGAGTTGATGTCAGAGTTGTTAGAGACAGACCGCAGGAGGCGGGAGGAGATGAGAGAGCTGAGAGCTGCGGATCGCACTCGACAGCAGCAGATTGTTCAGACCTTGACTGCGGTACAGACACTACAGAGGGAGATGGTTCCACTACAGGGACTGGTCGCCACACTGCAGGGGCAGGTGACCGACTTACAGGGACAGGTGATGACATTGCAGGGACAGGTTACTACCTTACAGGGACAGCATGACCGAGGCTGGAGGTCCTGCACAGCCGGAGCTGCCAGAGGAGGCTGGTAGCAGTTCTTAGATTAGACTCTGTTATGGCTAGTTGTTTTGTATATAGCCTACTAAGTATTACGGGTTTTATCCCGGCTAGTAAGGCTTTAGGTTGTTATGTTTACTTTGTAACCTAAACATATGATCCTTTTGTATCCGAACCAATCATGTATGTTTTTCCGTTATTAATTAAATGGTGAAGTATTATGTCATGTTTAAATCGAATTTGTGATGAATAATGACGATTTGGTTATATCATTGTTACTTACAATTCAATTGTATGTTTCACTGTGTGATTGTGAATCTCACTTTAATTCCATGGATATAGTCATGTTCTTGGTTATAGATTTTATGGAAATCTAACAAATATTGTATTTTCTTATGATTGAAGAAAATGGCACCAAAAAGAGCCACGCGTACAACACAGCCATACGACCAACCAAACCCTACAGCAACACAACCACTAATACACTAATGCTCAACTCCAAACTATGATCAATCAAGAGTCAGTGCCGTGCCTTGGCGCACGGTGACGCCAACCAGGAAATGTCACTGATAGCCATTCTTCGGAACGGGTGTCAAGGGGATCTGAACGCGTTACTCTAGAGTTGCACTTACCAGGATTCATGAAATATGCAAACCTCTGTATTTCAAGGGCAAACCGAGTGGATTGGTTGAGTTAACCCAATGGTTTAAAGAATGGAGACTGTCTTTCAATAACAAATTTGCTTCGCGGAAAAACAGATCAAATTTCTACCTGTAATCTGTTAGCAAGGTGCCTTGACATGGTGGAATACCCATGTTATGACTGTTACTCATGATGTTGCTTATTCAATGACTTGGGTGAATCTGAAGAAGAAGATGACTGACAAGTATTGTCCACGAAACGAAATGAAGAAGCTAGAAGCTGAGTTGTGGAACTTGAAGGTAGTAGGTACTGATGTGGTCAATACAACCACCGTTTTCAAGGAGCTAGCACTACTGAGTGTTAGCATGTTTTCCCTGAGTAGTCGGATAAAAATTTGAAAGGTATGTCGGGTGATTGCCGACATGATGCCCATGGAAACATCGTGCCTTCAAAGCCAAAGACAATGGTCAAGAAGCTAACTGAAATGGCCACAGATGTTGATGGAACAAGGAGAGTCAGTACCATGGCGGAAAGACAAACTGAAAACAAGAGGAAGTCTGAAAACACATCCCTAAGCAATCAGAAACACAACAGCAGCCAAACAAGAGGCAAGAAACACCGGAGGCGCGTACACTGCTGGATCAGGTGTATAAGCAACCATAAGGGGGATCTAGACCCCTATGCTCAAAAATGCAATTACCAACTCAAGACGGTCCGTGCTCCAAAGTGCTATAAATGTAACAAATAGGCAAAAACCATCGCTCGTGACTGTAGGGGTACAGGAATGTCAACAACAATAACAACCAGAAGTCACCGTCGGTAGAATACCTACTTGTTTTGAGTGTGGAGCTCAAGGGGACACTTCAAAAAGGAATGGTCCAAGACGAAGACACAAAGCAACCGTGGTAATCAAGCTGGGAATGATATGCTCCACGAAGGATGTATGTGGTTGAAATGTCGGGGCAAACCCGGACAATGTCGTTGCGGGTACGGTTCCTTCTAAACAAATCGTTATGCTTATATCTTGTTTGATACGGGTGCGATCGAAGTTTGGTCCTAGTGCTATTTAGCTCCAAATTAACATCACACCTTACTACCTCAAGATCACTATTAGGATGTTAACTAGCAGAGGCTGGAAGGATATTTCGGGTTAAACACTATACTTAAGGGTTGCACATTAAACTTCCTAAACCACCAATTCAATATAAACTTAATGCCGGTAGAACTTGGTAGTTTCGATGCTATAATCGGTATGGATTGGTTGGCAAAGCACCAAGCGGTCATTGCATGTGCCGAGAAGATTGTTCGCATCCCCTGTAAAAATAAAACCCTGACCATACACGGTGACGGAAGTACCCAGGGAAATGTGACACGATTAAACATCATCTCTTGCACTAAAACGCAGAAGTACATGGAGAAAGGGTTTCCTATCTTTCTAGCACATGTCACTACAAAAGAGATTGAAGACAAGTCGGAGAAGAAGCGACTTGAGGACGTACCCATAGTTCAAGACTTTCCTGAAGTATTTCCTGAAGACTTGCCGGGTCTTCCTCCGACTCGACAAGTGGAATTTCAAATTGATTTGGTACCTGGTGCTGGTAAAAAAAAAAACAACCGTATGCACGGGCACCTTATCACTGGCGCCATCCGAATGAAAGAGCTATCTGAGCAATTAAAAGGAGCTATCCCGACAAATGTTAAATAAGGTCCTAGTTCCCTCACCCTGGGGAGCTCCGGCCTGTTTTGTCAAAATAAGGACGGTTTCATTTCCGATGTGCATAGACTACCAGGAACTGAATTAAATTAACGGTGAAGAACCGTTATCCGCTCCCAAGAATTGATGACCTATTTGATCAGCTCCAAGGGTCGAGTGTCTACTCGAAGATTGACTTAAGATCAGGTTATCACCAATTGAGGGTTCGAGAAGAAGACATTCCGAAGACTGCCTTCAGAACTCGTTATGGTCATTACGAATTCCAAGTTATGCCATTTGGTTTGACAAACGCACCTGCCGTATTCATGGACCTTATGAATCGGGTTTGCAAACCATACCTGGATAAATTTGTGATTGTCTTTATTGATGACATTTGATAAATCATAGAATAAGAAAAGACCAACGAAGAACACCTCCAAGCAGATCTTGGAATTGCTTAAGAAGGAAAGTTGTTTTATGCCAAGTTTTCCAAATGTGAATTTTGTTCCAAAGGTACAATTCTTAGACATGTTATTCGAATAGTGAAGGAATTCATGTGGATCCAGCCAAGATTGAATCCATTAAGGATTGGACATCTCCTAAGTCACCAACGGAGATTCGTCAGTTTTTGGGTCTTGCTGGATACTATCGAAGGTTCATTGAAGGGTTTTCAAAGATCGCAAAGCCAATGACCAAGCTCACCCAGAAGAAGATTAAGTTTGAATGGGGCGATAAACAAGAAGCAGCTTTTCAACTGTTAAAGCAAAAGTTGTGCAGTGCACCAATCCTTGCATTACCTGAAGGAAGCGAAGATTTCATCGCATACTGCGACGCTTCGAAGAAGGGTTTGGGCGCTGTATTAATGCAGAGAGAAAAAGTGATTTCTTATGCATCACGACAGTTGAAGATTCATGAGAAAAACTACACAACTCATGATTTAGAACTTGGTGCAGTGGTATTTGCTCTCAAGATCTGGAGACATTATTTATATGGAACTAAGTGTACGGTGTTCACCGATCACAAGAGTTTGCAACACATTCTAGATCAAAAAGAGCTGAACATGAGGCAACGACGATGGTTGGAGTTGTTAAGTGATTACGATTGCGATATTCGTTATCACCCGGGGAAAGCAAATGTTGTTGCTGACGCTTTAAGCAGGAAAGAACGAGAACCACCGCTAAGAGTTCGAGCCTTGGTTATGACTATTAGTTTGGATCTTCCCAAACAGATCTTAAATGCTCAGACCGAAGCGCGAAAACCCGAGAACATTAAGAGTGAAGACGTTGGGGGAATGTTGGTTGAAAATGCTAAATTTCCAGAAGCTATTAGAGAACAAAAGTTGGAACCACGTGCGGATGGAACCCTGTGCCTCAATGGCAGGAGTTGGTTACCTTGTTATGGCGATTTACGAACTGTGATCATGCACGAATCCCATAAATCAAAATACTCTATTCATCCGGGTTCCGACAAAATGTACCAAGACATGAAGAAGTTATACTGGTGGCCCAACATGAAAGCCGACATAGCCACTTATGTTAATAAGTGCTTGACCTGTGCTAAGGTCAAGGCCGAACATCAAAGGCCGTCAGGATTGTTGGTCAGAGCCCAAATACCCGAGGATGGAAAGTATGGTAAAACAACACCATGGATTTCGTCACGAAGCTTCCTAAGTACCGCCTCAAGGTTATGACACAATTTTGGTGATCGTTAACCGACTCACTAAGTTCTTCTATCTTCACAGACTCAGAGTGATAGAGAACCGATCCTTGTATAAACTTTCAATATTGTAACCTAAGGAAGTGGGTCCACGAGGCATAGGGATACCCGTCTCAATCATTTGTGATCGTGACACTAGATGCCGCATCCAATTTCTGAGGTCACTTCAAGCGCCTTGGGTACAAACTTGGATATGATACTGCGTTACCATCCCCAAACAGACGGGCCAAAAGTGAGAGGACAATTATCAAACTCTCAAGATATTTTTCGTGCTTGTGCAATCGACTTTGGAAAGGTTGGGTTAAACCATTTGCATTAGTCGAGTTTTCATACAACCAATAGCTATCCTCGCTAGCATTCAAGGCCGCACCATTAGAACCACTTTATGGTCCGGAAATGTCGCTCACCTGTTTCTTGGACTGAAGTTGAGAAGCTCAAATACTCGGTCCAGAACTGATCCAAGAACCCACTGAGTAAATCATTCAGACAAGCAAGATGCAAGCTCTCGTGACCGACAGAAGATTATGCATGACTTGAAGCGTAAACCACTGGAATTCCAAGTCGGGACAAGGTCTTGCTAAGGTCTCGCCTTGGAAAGGGGTTGTACGTTTTTGGAAACGTTTGGGAAGGTTGAACCCCTGAAAAGTAGTGTTGGACCTTTTAAATGTGATAGAAAGGGTTTGATAAGTTGCTTACATTACAATCTTGAACTTCCAGAAGAATTGGAGCAGAGCCATAATTACAATTCAAGTATCTAATCTGAAAAAGTGTCATGCCGAACGAACCAATAGCCGTTCCGTGGATGGACTAATTTGGACGACAAACTTCCATTTTGTTGAGGAACCGTAGAAAGTAGTGGGACCGAGAGGTTAAACGGTATTGAAGATAAGTACGGTTCCCACTGCAAAAGTTCGATGGAACTCCAAGAGAGGTCCTGAGTACACGTGGGACGTGAAGACCAATTCAAGAAGAAATATCCACACCTCTTCACCAAGACCACACCGTCGTCAAGTGCTGCATTGTGAGCCTTGAGGACAGCACGTTTATTAACGGGGGAAGTCTATAACACCCTGTGTTTTCAAGTCTTTGACGACGTCAATAAATGTGCTATTTATTTTTATTATTGTACGTGTTTGCTTAAAATTGTAAACGTTAAGTTAAATCGCGTACGCCAAAAATTAGCGTTCAATGTAAACGGGCACCAAACAATTAAATGTTTACATCAATCAAGGGTTATATAATTATTTTGAGAATAATTATTAACTTTGTTCATTTTATTTTTATCGGATACGTTAAGTGTATACGTTTCGCGATAAATTGCGTTTAGGCACTCCCGGAACCACGAAAACTTTCTAACCTCAATCAAATACCGCACTTTTATACCCAATAAATAAAAGTTACATAAATATATCATATCTATCTTTGTTTTGCCGAAATTCATACAACATATATGAATATATACATGATAATTTTGGATAAGTCTTGCAACTTGGTCAAATGAACACCTTACTTCTTTAATGATGCTCCATACCTAGCTTACTTGACTAAGGACCATCCCTAAAGGCCATACCATGTTCCTTGACTAACTATTGCATCTTTTTGACCATCTACATCTTATATACATGCATTACTAGAAAGAGATAACACATATACACAAAACACTTGGTAAAAATTCACAAAAACCTCTCTTTTGCTCTCTCTTTGGCCACGGCACAAAACAACCACCCAACTAAATCCATACAAAATTTTCTACACACTACACTTCTATAGTACACATATCCTGAAAGATTACAACGGCATTTGCAAGCATAGGTTACCATTTCCAAGTTATAATCCAGAAAAAGGAATCTAGGTTTAGTGAAGGAAAGTAAGAGTTTATAAAGTGCAAGTTTGATTTTTGTGGCTAAACAAGGGTTTAGTACTTGTTCATCATCACCATCATTCTTCTTAAGGTCCATTTAAACTCTTTATGTTGCTATAATTTTCATTATTATGCATATGATATTTCTAGTTAGCTTAAATCACCATTTAGGTTTTAATCATGAAAATGAGATATATACTTGAAATGATCATTTTACACACTTTTATATATGTTGTGATATTATATACATCATGTTAAAATAGATGAGAAAATGTTGTATCATATTGTTTTGGAGTAAACATGATTATGAGTAAATTAGGGTTTTCATAACTACATAATATGTTTCAACTTAAAAGAATAACATAAACATGTTAATATTGATTATGACTATTTAATCATGATTATATGACACTAAAATAAAGCCCTAATGGAAAAGAAATATACTGTACACACATGGATATAAATAAAAATGGATTATTTTAGAAAACTAGTAAATTAATTTTACTTAAAGTAATGTCATGGTTATAAAATAGATTTAAAAGGATTTGTTTGACATAAAGTAACTGGCACATAAGGACTATTATAGACAAATGAGACATCATAAATGTATGATTTATAAAGTATATGATATATGAGGACTTGTGTAAAATAACAAAATAAATAAGTATAAAGAAAAGATTCATAAATGGACTTAACTAACAAGCATGAACATTTGTCCCCATATCCGAATTTTTTTACATATTTATTTTATATTTTTATAAGATGAATACATTTCACGACGATCCGATAAAGTAAGAAACTTGTTAAACGTATTAATAACGAAAAAGTTACGTTCACAACAAGTTATACTTAATTAAACGATGTCGTAGTAAATTTTTATATAAAACATTTTTATAAAAATTACAAACAGCATGGGTTAGTATTTTTAACCAAATAATACATATTTTTTAGGATTCCCAAAAAGATAAGAATCGTATATTTCAATTAATAACGAAACGCGTTAATAATTTCGCAAGTTTAACGACAATTAACACTTTTATAAAACTATTTTTATAAAAGTTACATACATGACAGAAAGTTATATTTTTGTAAACTCATAAATATATAGAACTTCCAAATAACGAGAACGTCCAACGAAATAATCGTTAAAAACAGGAGCTATTAATGAATAAAATACGACATTTACCGGTTTTACACGACAATACGATTTTTTATACCGTTCACCAAGAGCCTGATGTTGAACAGTAAAAGTTACGTTCACAGCAGCAGTTCCAGAAATTTGAAAATGTCAAATATTGATCAACCCGTCTAAATATTATTTAAATTTTAAATACGAGAAAGATGGACATAAGAAACCGAGAATCGGGCTTAAAACGCGAAAGTTACGCCAGTTTTACTAAAACGGTAATTATAAACGTTTTAACTTATTAAACACAATTTTACCAAAACCATTAGTTGGTGATTGAGCTATATATAATATTATGTGGTTATCAAAGTACTATATTACTAGGGAGTTTCATAATGAGGCCTCTTCGGATGGCGCTTTACGATTTGTTTGGAATTTACATTTAGAAGTGTCCTAACTCCTCGAAACGTCTGTCATTGACGCTCTTTAATTATGATAGCCCGAACGATAGACACAATTTAACAACTCTTAGATATTTTCAATGTTGGTTAGACTAAGTAATAGTACTTACACACCTTAATTAAATTAGGTTGCAGTTGATCAATTACACCGTGGCACGATATTAGTTTTGTGATAACTCTTCAAGCATTACTCACTCAAGGTGAGTTTCCTAGCCCACAAATTTGTACAAGCTTTTGTTTTACAAAGTTTTTTGGGGTGAAAGACATGCAATGCTTTACAAATTGGACACAAGTGGGTTAAGTTTCATGTTATGATTACGTGTTGCCTAAGTATGCGATAACCCCATAACTAGCCATTATCATGAACATGTTAATTGGTACGCGAAATGTTATTAATAGATCTATTGGGTTTGACAACCCCGTTCGTTGATTAGCTATCACTGATGGAAAACGAACGTAACCATATGTACAACGATAACATATCGACTCATCCGTTGAACATCTAATGTACAACGATAACTTATCGACTCATCCGTTGAACATCTAATGTACAACGACAACATATCGACTCATCCGTTGAACATCTAATGTACAACAATAACATATCGACTCATCCGTTGAACATCTAATGTACAACGATAACATATCGACTCATCCGTTAAACATCTAATGTACAACGATAACATATCGACTCATCCGTTGAACATCTAATGTACAACGATAACATATCGACTCATCCGTTAAACATCTAATGTACAACGATAACATATCGACTCATCCGTTGAACATCTAATGTACAACGATAACATATCGACTCATCCGTTGAACATCTAATGTATAACCATAACATATCGACTCATCCGTTGAACATCTAATGTACAACAATAACATATCGACTCATCCGTTAAACATCTAATGTATAACGATAACATATCGACTCATCCATTGAACATCTAATGTACAATGACATCATATCGTATCATCCGTTGAACATCTAATGTACAACGATAACATATCGACTCATCCGTTGAACATCTAATGTACAACGATAACATATCGAGTCATCCGTTAAACATCTAATGTACAACGATAACATATCGACTCATCCGTTGAACATCTAATGTACAATGATAACATATCGACTCATCCGTTGAACATCTAATGTACAACGACAACATATCGAGTCATCCGTTGAACATCTAAGGTACAACGACAACATATCGAGTCATCCGTTGAACATCTAATGTACAACGATAACATATCGACTCATTCGTTGAACATCTAATGTACAACGATAAAATATCGAGTCATCCGTTGAACATCTAATGTACATCGATAACATATCGAGTCATCCGTTGGACATCTAATGTACAACAATAACGTATCGGTTCATCTGTTGAACATCTAATGTACAACGATAACATATCGACACATCCGTTAAACATCTAATATACAACGATAACATATCGACTCATCTGTTGAACACGATGGAGGACCCTCGAGGAGGACCCTATTGACTATCCTGCTGATGGTGGAGTTGATGGAGTCGGATGAGATGGACTTTGGAGGAGAGATGAGGATGACAATATGGGATATCGTGGGCTGATGAGGATGGATGAGGATGACGTGATGGATGTTGGATTGACGAGGAGGAGCCCTAGCTCCTATAACTGCCTACCCAGTAGTTGTTGCTTTAACTGCTAACTGCCCATCTGCCGGAGGAGATGAGCCATTGACGACCGATGAGTCTGCAGCTACACCAACACCCTCACCAGCATACCGTGGTATGACTGCTAGGATTATATTCCAGAGGCCTTTACCGGTACCTGCTTGTGTCTGATTTGAGGTTGCCAGATTACTTGCTATATCTTTCCCCAACCTAGCATCACCTCTATCTCCATGTCTTCATCACCACCTCAGATTCCTGTCCCATTATACCACTTCCCCAGATTGAACTAGCACCACCTCCTAGTCCTATTCGATCATTGGGCTTAGCGAGCTGCTTACGAGTGGATGAGTGCTGATGGATGCAGCTAACTACATTCATTACCTTTACCACCACCTTTTATACTCTCCTCCCACCAGATCCCGATGCCTCCACCACCATGCCCATACATCAGGCTCCTACTTCTTTCCCACCACTGTTATACCATCTGACAGACCCGTGGGTTAACTACCACCTAGGATGGGGTTAGTCTCGCACTTGGTCCGGGTTATGTGGTCGGAGAGAGCTCAGCCGCTGCTGCTGCTAGTCCTGCTGGAGGTGGGTTTTTGGGCAGATTTACGGATTTATTGCCACTATGGATAGGCAGGTTAAGAGTGACCCTGAGAGGTACGTTGATATTGGACATTACCGAATCATGGGAGGAGATTGTTGAGACTTTACTAGGGACTCAGGTTAGTACTGTAAGAGTGGGTGACACATGAGAGAGTTTGAGGTAGTTGGTTTAGGCGAGATAAGATGAGATCTACACGAGGTTGCTGAATGGAGCAGGGACAGGAGACAAGTTATTGGCCCTGGTCGGGGTCAATATGTTGTTCGGGATAGACGTACTCATGCACATACACGTCAGCTCATAGAGACCGAGGCTGGGATGTATAGAGAGGCTTGGGGTAACGAGCGATGGTATGCGAGCGATCTTGAATCATGGACGGGTTATATCTCTACGCACCACAAGTGCATGCGCTGTGGCAAGAGATCGCAGAGTTAATTCAGCGGACCGAAGGGGCAGAGGAGCGATGTCAGATTTTTGAGACGGGGACGCAGGAGGCGGGAAGAGAGGAGAGAGTTCGTTAAGAGCTGCTGACCGCACACTTCAGGGCAGCAGCAGATTTATTCGAGACCCTGATGCTGTACAAGACCATACAGTGGGGGAGACGATTCACTCAGGGACTATTCACCACCCTTGCGAGGAGCAGGTGACAGCTTACCGGGAAGGTGTGACATTGTTAGGGGCAGGTTAATGCCTTACAGGGACAGCAGGGACCCACTGGGGGTCCTGACACTACCGGAGCTTGCCAGAGGATGATGGTAGTAGTTCTTAGATTAGTCTTTGTTTGGCTAGTCGTTTTGTTTTTAGCCTATAAGGGTTACGGGGGAATCCCGGCTAAGTAAGGCTTTAGGGTTATTATGGGTCTTCTTTTTGTTGTAACCTAACATTATGATCATTTTGTATCAAGAACAAATCATGTATGTTTTTCTTTATTATATGGAATGATGGTATTATGGCATGTATAAAAATCGATTTGTGATGACAATGAATGGGTGGTGAATGAATGTCGATTTGGTTATATCATTGTTGATTACAATTCAGTTGTACATTTCACTGTGTGATGTGATCTCACTTTATTTATCATGGATATGTCATGTCATGGTTATGATTTTATGAAATCTAACGGGTATTGTATTTTCTTGTGATTGAAGAAAATGGCACCAAAACGAGCCACAAGGTCAACACCGGTCACAACAACACCAGCCCCAACAGCAACCACAACCACTACGGTCACTAATGCCCAACTCCAAGCTATGATTGACCAAGGTGTCAGTGCCGCTTTGGCCGCACGTGACGCAACCAGGAATGGCGTTGACAGCCATACTTCGGGAACGGGTGTCAGGGGATCTGAACGCGTTGCTCGAGAGTGCACTTACCAGGATTTCATGAAGTGCAAACCTCTGTATTTCAAGGGCACTGAGGGAGTGGTTGAGTTAACCCAATGGTTTGAAAGGATGGAGACTGTTTTCCGCATAAGCAACTGCTCGGTGGAAAACCAGATCAAATTTTCTACTTGTACTCTTTTAGCAGGTGCTCTAACATGGTGGAATTCCCATGTTATGACTGTTACTCATGATGTTGCATATGCAATGACTTGGGTCGATCTGAGGAAGAAGATGACTGACAAGTATTGTCCAAGAAACGAAATGAAGAAGCTCGAGGCTGAATTGTGGAACTTGAAAGTGATAGGTACTGATGTGGTCAAGTACAACCAACGTTTTCAAGAACTAGCACTGCTGTGTGTTAGGATGTTCCCTGAGGAGTCAGACAAAATTGAAAGGTATGTCGGTGGATTGCCCGACATGATCCATGGAAACATTGTAGCTTCAAGGCCAAAAACCATGCAAGAGGCTATTGAAATGGCCACTGAACTAATGGACAAGAGAGTCAGTACCATTGCAGAAAGACAAGCTAAAAACAAGAGGAAGTTTGAAAACACTTCCCGAAACAATCAGAATCAACAACAACAAAATAAGAGGCAAAACACCGGCAGGGCATACACTGCTGGATCGGGTGATAAGAAACAATATGGGGGATCTAGACCCCTATGCTCAAAGTGCAATTACCACCATGACGGTCCGTGTGCTCCAAAGTGCTACAAATGCAACAAATTTGGCCACATCGCCCGTGACTGTAGGAGTGCGGGAAATGCCAACAACACTAACAACCAGAAGGGCACCGGATCGGGTCAGAGACCTACTTGTTTTGAGTGCGGAGATCAGGGACACTTTAAGAAGGAATGTCCAAAGCTGAAGAACAACAAAGGCAACCGTGGTAATCAATATGGGAAGGACACTGCTCCAGCAAAAGTGTATGCGGTGGGACGTGCGGGGACTAACCCAGACTCCAATGTCATGACAGGTACGTTCCTTCTAAACAACCGCTATGCTTCTAAATTGTTTGATACTGGTGCCGATAGGAGCTTTGTGTCTACTGCATTTAGTTCCCAAATGGATATCATGCCATCTACATTAGATCACTATTATGATGTCGAACTAGCTGACGGGAGGATAATTGGGTTAAACACTATCCTTAGGGGTTGCACATTAAATCTCCTGAACCACCCATTCAACATAAATTTAATACCCGTAGAACTTGGTAGTTTTGACGCTATAATTGGGATGGATTGGTTGGAAAAGTACCAAGCAATCATTGTGTGTGCCAAGAAGATCGTTCGTATCCCTTGGGGAAATGAAACATTAATTGTTCATGGTGACGAAAGCAACCAGGGACACGAGACTCGTCTGCACATTATCTCGTACTCTAAAACACAAGAATACATGCTAAAAAGATGTCCAGTCTTTTTGGCACATGTCACTACAAATGAGGTTAAAGACAAGTCGGAGAAAAAGCGACTTGAGGATGTACCAATAGTTTGAGATTTTCCTAAAATCTTTCCTGAGGACTTGCCGGGTCTTCCTCTAACTCGACAAGTGGAATTCCAAATCGATTTGGTACCTAGTGCCGCACCCGTAGCTCAGGCGCCTTATCGATTGGCGCCTTCCGAAATGAAAGAGTTGTCAGAGCAACTGCAAGAGTTATCTGACAAAGGCTTTATAAGACCCAGTTCCTCACCCTGGGGAGCTCCGGTCTTGTTTGTCAAGAAGAAAGACGGATCATTCCGGATGTGCATTGATTACCGGGAATTGAATAAACTAACGGTGAAGAACCGTTATCCACTTCCAAGAATTGACGATCTATTTGATCAGCTTCAAGGGTCGAGTGTCTACTCGAAGATCGACCTAAGGTCAGGTTATCACCAACTGAGGGTTCAAGAAGAAGACATTCCAAAGACCACTTTCAGAACTCGTTATGGCCATTATGAATTTCAAGTTATGCCATTTGGTTTGACGAACGCACCTGCCGTATTCATGGACCTTATGAATCGGGTGTGCAAACCATATCTGGATAAATTCGTGATTGTCTTTATTGATGATATTCTGATATATTCAAAGAACAAGCAAGAACATAACGAGCACCTTAAGCTAATCTTAGAGTTGCTTAAGAAAGAGGAGTTGTATGCCAAGTTTTCCAAGTGTGAATTTTGGATTCCTAAAGTACAGTTCCTAGGTCACGTGATTGATAGTAAAGGCATTCACGTGGATCCTGCCAAGATCGAATCCATTAAAGATTGGGCATCTCCTAAGTCACCAACGGAGATTCGTCAATTTTTAGGTCTTGCTGGGTATTATCGAAGATTCATTGAAGGATTTTCGAAGATCGCCAAACCAATGACCAAGCTTACTCAGAAGAAGGTCAAGTTTGAGTGGAGTGACAAACAGGAAACAGCGTTTCAACTGATTAAGCAGAAGTTGTGTAGTGCGCCAATTCTGGCTTTACCTGAAGGAAGCGAAGATTTTATCGCATACTGCGATGCTTCAAAGAAGGGTTTGGGCGCGGTGTTGATGCAAAGAGAAAAGGTGATTGCTTATGCATCACGCCAACTGAAGATCCATGAGAAAAACTATACAACTCATGATTTGGAACTTGGAGCAGTAGTGTTCGCTCTCAAGATTTGGAGGCACTACCTGTATGGAACCAAGTGCACGGTGTTCACTGATCATAAGAGTCTACAACACATTCTTAATCAGAAAGAGTTGAACATGAGGCAACGTCGTTGGTTGGAGTTGCTCAGTGATTACGATTGTGAGATTCGTTATCACCCGGGAAAGGCAAACGTTGTTGCTGATGCTCTGAGCAGGAAGGAACGAGATCAACCATTAAGAGTTTGAGCCTTAGTCATGACTATTGGCTTGGATCTTCCTAAACAAATCTTGAATGCTCAGACTGAAGCACGAAAACCAGAGAACATCAAGAACGAAGATGTTGGAGGCATGTTACTTGAAAATGCTAAGGATCCGGAGAAAGTTAGAATGGAGAAGTTGGAACCGCGTGCGGATGGAACTCTATGCTTCAATGGCAGGAGTTGGTTACCATGTTATGGCGACTTAAGGACTGTAATTATTCATGAGTCCCACAAGTTAAAATACTCTATTCATCCGAGTTTTGACAAAATGTACCAAGATATGAAGAAGCTATATTGGTGGCCCAATATGAAAGCCGACATCGCCACCAGTGTTAGCAAGTGTTTGACTTGTGCTAAGGTCAAGGCCGAACATCAAAGACCATCAGGATTGTTGGTACAACCCAAGATACCTGAACAAGGGTCTCAACTAGTTCATGAAGATCTTGAGCAACTTCATGATGATGATTTGGAAGAAATGGATCTAAAGTGGAATATGGCACTACTAAGCATGAGGGCAAGAAAGTTCTATCAGAGAACTGGAAGGAAGATCATCATTGATGGAAGCAGTACTGCTGGATATGATAAATCAAAGGTAGAATGTTTCAACTGCCATAAAATGGGACATTTTGCCAGAGAATGCAGAGCACCAAGGAGTAAAGACAACAGAAATTGGAATCAAGGTAGCTCATCAAAGGCAGTAAGGATTGAAGATGCTTCTGAAAAGGCAATGTGTGCTATAGATGGTGCTGGATTTGATTGGAGTGACATGGCAGAGGAAGAAATTCAAGCAAACATGGCTCTCATGGCATTCTCAGATTCTGAGGTAACAAATGATAAATCTTGTTCTAAATCTTGTTTAAAAAATTATGAAGCTCTAAAGAAACAGTATGATGATTTACTTGTTAAATTAGATGATACTGGTTTTAAAGCTTCTACATACAAAAGAGGTTTATCAATTTTAGAAGGACAAATTCTTAAATATAAAGAATCTGAAGTCCTTTTTTCTGAGGAAATTGCTTTGCTTAAAAGAAGTGTAGGTCACAAAGAATATCAAATGGGATTACTTAGGACTGAACTTGAAAAGGTTAAGGAAGAAAAGGAGGGGTTTGAATTTAAGATTGCAAAATTTGATAAATCTGCAAAAGACTTAGAACAGTTGTTAGCAAGTCAGATAACTGACAAGAGCAAAAAGGGTTTTGGCTATAATGTTGTCCCCTCACCTCATCCTTTGATTCTAAATAGACCAACACCTTTAGACTTATCTTATTCAGGTCTTGAAGAATTCAAAGAACCTGAGGTAAATGAGTATGGTCCTAGGAATTCTAGTTTAAAGCCTACCATTGGTTGTGATAAAGAGTCAAAAAATTCTAAGGAGAATACTGATGACTCTTTAAAACAACAACAAAAGACTGATTCTAGCTCTGTTAAGTCTCCACTTAAGGTAGACAAAGATTGGAAAGAAAATTTTTTCTGTCCTGCTAATCATGTTAGGGAAGAAGAACCTAAGAAAGCTAGAGAGAATAATGATGCTCCAATCATTGAAGATTGGGTGTCAGATGATGAGGATGATGTTGAGCCTATCCCTAAGGTTGAAAAGAAAACTGTTATACCTACTGCTACTAAGAAAGAGTTTGTTAAACCTGAAAAACCAGTTAGGAGGTCAGTTAGGTATGCAGAAATGTACAGGTCACAAAGACCTAGAGGAAACCAAAGGAATTGGAATGGTCAAAAATCCAATCAATTAGGATGTAACTTTGTTTTTAATAACAAGGCATGTTTTATCTGTGGAAGTTTTGATCACATTCAATACAGCTGTCCTAATGTACACAAACATATGGCTCCAAGAGCAGTCTTAATGAAGACTGGCCTAAAAACTGTTAATACTGCAAGGCCTGTTAATACTGTTAGGTCTGTTAACACTGGCAGACCTTTTAGTACTGCTAGGTCTTTTAATATTGTTAGGCCTTCTTATACTGCTCACCCAAAATCAATAATTCATTGTGCTAGACCAAGGACATATTTTCAAAATCAAGCATAATCAACAGTTCACGGGCCCTTTTACAAGAGAATAACATTAACAAAAAGGTCTTATAATCAAAATGTTAATACTGGTAGGCAAAATGTTAATACTGTTAGGGAAAAGGGGTTTAATGTTGTTAAGCCCTCAGCATGTTGGGTTTGGAAACCCATCAAACCCAATGGTGCATCACTGGTTTTCAACAAATATAATTACATTGATGCACGAGGCAGATCCAAGTCAGTAATGGCTTGGGTCCCCAAAGAAAACTAACTTCATAAGTTTTATGTGCAGAGCAATTCACAACTAAATGATAAAGGCTTTGTTGATAGTGGATGCTCAAGGCACATGACTGGAAACATAGCCCATCTTTCAGATTTCAAAGACTTTGATGGAGGTTATGTTACTTTTGGTGGAGGAGCAAATGGAGGGAGAATAACTGGCAAAGGTACTATTAAAACTGATAAACTTGATTTTGATGATGTATACTTTGTCAAAGAGTTGAAGTTCAACCTTGTTGGGATTCTTGATTTGATGAGATAAAATAAATAAAAGAATGAAACAAGAGGACTAAATCTGGCAACTATGTAATTCTACAAAGATGGAA
>BQNB010097025.1:0-25043 GCA_026074375.1 Tanacetum coccineum | reverse complement strand
ATGGTTTCGTTGGAAATCCTTTTGACTATCGTGTAACCCTGGGTTTTGGTAGTATTGCATGTGGGTTAGATCATGTTAATCCTATTATTAGATTACCACTTGAACATAAGATTAGCAGTGTACTAGGGAAAGATGATCATTCTAACCCTAGTGTAGGAACTAACCCTGTTACCGCTTTATCACTTAATATACTTAAAAAAACACAGGAACTCTTTTAGAGTGGGTTAATAATCTGTATAGGTTATTAGACTAGTTCTTGGGATAGTTGGGATTAATCACTATGACCTGGTTGCCCTACCTTCGTGACTTTCGGGGGATTCGGGATCGCATGAATTATAGGGCAGACTAAAGATATCTATTCAGGTCTGTCGACTTTAGAAACCACTAATGAAACCATGGTGTAACATTGCACAGGAAAACATAGTTATAACAGTAGTAATGAAATGGCTAGGCTAGCACGCTTCTCTCCCTGATTACTTCTATCTCTTTTAATTTTCGCATATTTACTTTCTTGTTAATCTCAATATCAGTCTTAAAACTATTTTAAAACGTGACACTTCAAATTAAAAATAATTGACACTGCTCTTGGGACGACCTCGGATTTACCATCTCTACACTACTCACGATTAGGTTCTCTGCCCGTTAGTGAGTTTGTCAGGTGAATCAAGTTTTATAAATTTAAAACTTAAATAAATATATTTTAAAATAAAATACGCATCATTTGTACATGAATATTGTATCGGATTGCATGAAATTGCAATAGCACTCTTTGAATCATAGTACATTGGAATCTTGGTGTAACGAAATCTATAATCTAGCAGTTGCGTTCTCATCCAGTGGACTTGAGCAGAACTTGCAGATAAAGATACGTACGCAGCTTCCGTAGTAAACATGGATGTATAATCTTGTTTCTTAGGCGACCAACTGACCAACTTGTCTCCATAAATTGAATTCTCCCTGATGTACTTTTACAATCATCATGACACCTTGCATAGTCTGCGTCTGAATATGCTGTTAGTTCAAATACGAAATTCTTTGGATACCACAGACCCATGTTATAAGTCTATTTTAGGTATCAAAATATCCGCTTAACCTTTTTGAGGTATTTAACCGTAGGTCGTGCTTGATAAAGTGCACAAACAAAGGTTGCAAAGGTAATATCTGATCGACTTTCAGTGAGATACATAAATCCCTTGATCATGCTACGATATTTTGTTTGATCAGTTGGGGTACCTTGTAAATCAGCATCAATTCTGGCAGTAGCCATTGGTGTGTTAATAGAATCACATCCATCCATACCATGTTTCTTAAGAATCTCAAAATTATATTGTGACTTACTTATAAAGATTTCACGGGATGATTGATGAATCTGAAGTCCAAGAAAGAACTTAATTTCACCTATCATTGACATTTCAAAATTATTTTTTATTAGTTTTGCAAATCTGTTTGAAAAAACTAGATTTGTTGAGCCAAAAATTATGTCATCAACATATATTTGTACAAGTAATATGTCTTCCCCTTGTTTTCTTGTGAATAAGGTCGGGTCAACATGTCACACCTCGCTAAAGATGAAACACGAGATATAACAAGATAAGGCACAAGCACAAGAGATATAGAAACATGCCATCATTAATTTAAACGAAATAAATTGTACGACAATACATAAATTCTTTAGCCGACTCCGACAATTAAAATTAACAAGTTTGAACCATTCATTGCTTCCCAAAAGTAGTCTTCATAAGTTTAAAGTGTCTTGACGAGATGAAGTTGAGAATACAATGCTACAAAGATGACAAAGATGACGACATGATAGGACTCCAATGCATATGCCTTCATAAAAAAGACTACGGATGATCACTTGAAATGCATGAGAAAGCACATCAACTATGAAAATAGTTAGTGAATACACAGGATATTATATATATATATATATACACACACACACACACACACACACCCACACACACACACACACACACACACACACATATATATATATATATATATATATATATATATATATATATATATATATAATAATACACACACATATATATAAATAGAAGATGTTCGCCATTAAAAGAAAGTACGTAAAACAAAACTATATATCATTTTACTGTGTTACGAGTCCTGACCATACAAGACTCGTCGCGTATAAATTAATATATGGTTCAATAAATAAAGTTTAGAAGATATACTTAGTTGTAATTTAATTAAGTACGAAGAAAATGTATGCTCAAAAGTCATGCAAACCCATCCTATTACGAGCCCCTCTCATACAAGCCCCGTAACATATAGATTAATAAGATTTATTGAATATAAAATTTAGATCGTAAAATAGTATGTATATTAATGTTATGTCAATCAATGTGCCCCTTATAAATACTATGCATTCTAGTCATGAGAATGAGAGGTTGACCGACCTCAAATAGCGCTATCTATAATATCTAATACCCCGTTAACAAGGGAGATGTACGAGCAGTACGACTAAGTTGGTTGCGACCGACAAACCAACAGGGTATTAACGCATACATACGAGCAGTACGTATACCAAACATAAATAACATAAAATAAATAATAGACGCCATCCTATGTCATGGCTAGACCAATATTTAATGTAATAGATAACACATTAAGGTGGGTCGAAACCCAAATAAGCTAGTTCAAATAGTGGTACAATAATTAAATAGTATGATCTATAGATCATTTTTGTCAAAGTTTATAAGTCAAAAATATATCAAGTTATAAACAAACAACCAAGGTTTTTAGTCTAGCAAATCTCATGCATTTCACCCCAATACATGTAAAACATTGATAAAAAGGGGATATTTTCTCTTCCTTTTATTGGTTCTTTTTATGTTCGGGGGAGGGGGTGCGAGATTACTCACAAGCATAAGTTAACACTTCGCAAAATAGTACAAATAAATCATATGATAGTATAAAAATATTTTCATTATGAACAAGTCATGCATTTCCCCCAAAAATAAAAACGTAAAAAGGGGGAAATGTATAACTTCTTTTAAAAGCAAGAAGAAAGTATGAACGATTTATTTTTAAACTTTTTGTACGAATGAACTGAAACTAACGATGCGAACCAACTTATAGTGTCTTTCAAGCTACGACCAATACACATAAAAAGGAACTGTTGATGCTTAAACGACATCTTAAATACTTGGGGAGTCTAATTACTAAGTCCTTTTCGATAAATTTTATTGTAAGCATTCCTTTTACTTATCTACATAAAATAACTAAATCAGTCCTGATTTTTAGTCCACTTTCGGTGCTCCGTTAACTAAGTTAATGGCTTCTATATGGTGTCTTAGGTGTCCTTACGAATTTTTATGGATTTTTCCCATGTGTTTAATTACAACAAGTTTAGGGTCAGATTTGGACATACCACCTATGTACCGGTCAGAAAATGGGTTGCAAAATAAATATGGTCTCTAGGTTTTCAATGACATTATAAACATGATGATTTAGTCATAAACTGATTTTAGAGCCTAATTGTGCAATAGAATGATTCTACACCCAAAACAAGACACTTGACCAAATCTGGAAACCAGACTGTTTTGACCACTCTTACCAATTCGAGCCAATGCATACTCAAAATTAGTCCTTATCTTAAGAAACTTACAGTTACGTAAAGTTAAGACACATACCTAACTTTGAGAGGTATAATCTCATAAAAAGACCATATTATTATTTAGTTATGAAATTTTGAACTTGACACATAAAATCTGTCCATCATTTCCAGATTTACACACCTGTACCCAAATCATGTTTTGACTGACCTAAACTCTATTTCAAAGCTTGGTACAAGTATGGTTGAAAAGTAAACTCAAAGTAGATAGTTTTAGGCTTAAGAAACACCTTCATAACTTATTTTATGACCAAGATATGACTCAAACAAGATGACCTTTTTCCAAAATCAGCTCACTTTTTAGGGTTTTCACTCAATTTAAATGACTAGTTATGTAATCAAATGTACCCCAAACAAACACCAAACTCATTTTAGATACTTTTTAAAACCACTTTGTTTAAAAATATCAGTAGTTTGTTTTATAAAAATCCATGTTAGTGCATGCACAAGATCAAACCCGATCTAGTCTAAAAACGTGATTTTAAAGCCTATTGTGTCACTAGTTTTATACATCAAAATCCCCATACCACAATGGCAAGTCCGTACATTTTTCATAACCATTTTGAAGTACAATAATGTACCCAAACCAGTAGCATATGACTCTAAATCTCCCATTTTAATTGTAGGACTTATATTACTTAAAATGACTCAAATCTTAATTTCAGTGATTTTGCCTACTAGTATTATGAACTAAAGCCTCAAGAACCTGTTAGAATATGAAAGTATCGGTCACTTCCATAAATATCGTTAGATAGCTCGTTAAGTAATATTTAGAAACTAGATAGGCTAGTTTAGCTAAAGCCCATTGTTAGCCCATTAAGGGTCCATATGGCCGACCACTTAGTAGTATTTATACCTCTCTCCACATCGTGGAGAGGGTTGGTTGTTCATTTATTTTTCACATAGTAATTTAATATTTGTTTTCTTTCTTTCTCTCACTAAGTGTTCATCCAACCACCTCTATTTCTCTCTCTAAACCCTAGATCAAATCCATACCTTGTGTGTATTAAGATATCCTTCAATTGGTATCAAGAGCCATGGGGTGTTTGTGAAGTTTTTGTGTGCGTTTTCTTTACTCGACCTTATGCGTGATTTGGGTTCTTCACCTTTTGAGTTTAAAAACAACAAGCTTCTTCATCTTTCTTCTTTATTTATCTTAGTATAGGCTAGTTGTACAAGAAAATCTTTGAAAACCCATTAAAAATTCTACCTTTTTGAGTCTTTGTGGTTCGAACAAGGGTTTTGTACCAAAAATCTTGATTTCAATTTTTTCGTGTCAAAAACATGAAAGTTTGTGTTTTTAATTTTCTTATAGTCTTAGATAGGTAAGAAGTACAAGAAAAATCGGTAAAAACGTCAAAAATTGAGTCCCGTTTAAGTTTTGTTTTCTGTTTTGAGTTCAAAGGTTTGCAAGCAGATTACGTTCAGGCGAGTTTATACGTGTTGTTCAGTGCGAATTATACGTATTTTTGCTGGGAGAATTAGACTTCATTTGTTCAGGCGAATATATAGTGTGTGACTCAGGCGAAATTATATGTGTGTGACTCAGGCGAATTATACGTGTGTTTTCTCAGGTGATTTATACGTTACTTCCTCAGGCGAATTATACGTACTTTCTTGGGCGAATTATACGTTACTTCCTCAAGCGAATTTTACGTTTATTCATTAGGCGATTTATACGTGTATTTTAGGCGAGTTATACATATTTTTTCTGGGAGAATTATACATCTTCCTTTAGGAGATTAACGCCTTTGCTTTTGGAGCATTTATTCTCTTTGCTTGGTAGAATTATATCCTTACTTAGAGATTTATATCGTTACTTGGGAAGCACTATCTCACTTCTTCTGTTAGGAGAATTATACGGTTGTTCTTTGATTTATAAAATCTCGTGAAAATTTATTTTCTCGGTTTTATCAAGAATTGTAAAATCCCGTGTATTCCAAAGACTCAATCACATTAATCAAATCCCACTTTAACACAACAATCTTCAATCACTGTACGATCATCTTTCATTTTATCACATATCAAATCAAAATGGATTCAATGATTCCAAATGGACAAAAGAATACCCTTGCTGCGTACATGACCACTATCTGTTGCGACAATTGTCCCACAAATTTGACAAAACCATTTATATGATTCTGGAAAAGCAAATGGAAACGTTTATTGCAAAACAGAGAGCAGGGAAATAATATACTAGAAATCAGTAAACACAAAGAAAAAAGAGAATGGAATAAAACACATAAAAACACCGAATCAACTCGAATAGGCCTTTTCTATTGAAGTTGATGGTGTTACCAGATTAAAAAAGTATGCTGAATTGTCTGCATCTGAGAAACTTCAAGCTGATTGTGATCTTAAAGCTACAAACATCATTCTTCAAGGACTCCCCACAGATGTATATGCTCTTGTGAATCATCATCGTATTACAAAGGATCTATGGGAACAAGTCTAACTACTCATGCAAGGTACTTCATTGACAAAACAAGAAAGAGAGTGCAGGCTTTATGATACGTTTGATAAGTTTTCTTACATCAAGGGGGAATCACTTCATGAGTATTACTTGCGATTCACTCAAATCATCAATGACATGAACATCTATAAGATGTCTCTGCAACAATTCCAAGTCAATACAAAATTCTTGAACAGTCTTCTACCCGAATGGAGTAAGTTTATGACGTATGTCAAACTAGTAAGGGATATGCATACAACCAACTTCCATCAGCTCAAAGTTATCTGGAACAATATGAGATTCATGTTAATGAAGTAAGGATTATGCATGAACGTAACCAAGATCCTCTTGCACTTATTGCTAGTCATCAAAATACATTGTCTCATTTCAATACATATCAGACTTTACACAACCATCCTCAGTATTCACAACATTTTTCACCATCTCAATCTCCTCAATATGGATCAATTCATCCCACACAACATTACTCAACTACTTATCCATCCACACCTTTTGCAAATACTTATCTGACAGTACCGTATCCAAATGCTTACTCATCCATAGTTCATTAAAAGGCTTGTCCATAACCACAATCTGTTCCTCAAATTGAATATACTGTCTCCATAGTTAATTAATAAACACATCTTGTTAAATTTCCTCAGATAGACTCTAGTCTAGCAGTTCCCGTGTTTAAAGAAGGATATGACCCTATTGATGCCATTAACAAAATGATGTCATTTCTGTCTACTATCGTCACATCTCGTTTCCCATCTACCAACAATCAGTTAAGAAATTCATCCAACCCAAGACAACAAGCAACTATTCATGATGGAAGGGTGACGGTTCAACCAGTTCAGGGGAGACAAAGTTCATTTGATGCTGGTACTTCTGGAAAAAGGGCTAACATCTCTGGAACAGGGGGAATAATTCAGGTCAACAAAGGGCCGTAAAGTGTTTTAACTACCAAGGGAAGGTCCACATGGCAGACAACGCATCAAAGCCAAAGAGGAAAAGCGATGCTACATGGTTTAGGGATAAAGTTCTTTTGGTTGAAGCATAAGGATCTAGTAAAGTTTTGAATGAGGAGGAATTGGAATTTTTGACAGACCCTGGAGTTGTAGAAGGTCCAGTTACACAGACAGACATTACACACAATGCAGCTTATCAAGCAGATGATTTGGATGCGTATGATTCTAACTATGATGACTTCTCCACAGCCAAGGTAGTTCTTATGGCCAATTTGTCTAGTTACAGTTTAGATGTTCTCTCTGAGGTATCTCACTCTGAAAACACTCATAATGATATGCTAAATCAAAGTGTGCAAGAGATGCCGTATTCTGAACAAACTCATCTTGTGAATTATCCAGAGAATGAGATAACAAGTGATAGCAATGTTATTCTTTATTCTCAATATCTGCTCGAAACATAAAATGCAGATGTTCAGGATACAAATTCTTCTACACAACAAGATGCCATGATATTACCTGTGTTTTAACAACTATCAAATCAAGTAACTAATTGTAACAAGGTTAATAAGGACAATCTAATTACCAATGAATCCTTATCTGCTGAGCTTGAAAGATATAAAGAACAGGTAAAATTGCTAAAAGAAAGATAAAATAATGATATAATTCGGGAGAAAAATGCACAGTTTGCGGATTTTGAAAAAGAAATTAACTATCTTAAACAAACTCTTTCTGAACAATCAAAGGAAAAGGAATTGTTAACAAAAACATTTAATGTTTTCAAAAATGAATCCAAGGAAAAGGAAGCTAAGAATATTGATAAAGAAATTGCTTTGGAAAAGAAAATTAAAGAACTGGATAATATTGTTTGTAAAATGGGTCAATCCGCGCAAACTATACATATGCTCACGAAACCCTAAGTATTCTATGATAACAACCTGAAACAAGCTCTTGGTTTTCAAAATCCTTTCTATTTTAAGAAAGCTCAGTAGATTAGGCCAATGCTTTATGATGGTAGTGTTACTACTAAGGAAAGAAATGTGATTTCAATACTGATTCAGAGAACTTGATGCTGAGGAAGAGAGTCTCCAAAAGTCTGTTGAAAAAAGTAATCCAATGGTCTTAGAAAAGAAAGTTAACATTAAACCAATTAATTATGCTGAGTTAAATCGATTATATGAAGATTTTGGTAAACGTTTTATCCCACAACAA
Source organism: Tanacetum coccineum (assembly GCA_026074375.1). Lineage (NCBI taxonomy): Eukaryota > Viridiplantae > Streptophyta > Magnoliopsida > Asterales > Asteraceae > Tanacetum > Tanacetum coccineum. Next base: position 16,774 of record BQNB010097025.1, on the reverse strand, counting down.
GAACTGTCTGATGAACAAGCTTTCCGGTTACAAACTTCACACCCTAACACTGACCAATCTGCTTCTTCGCCTGTCAAAATTGAGGCTCCTTGGGAACTTCCTAAGGTAAGCCTAGTTAATACAAGCCTTTAAAAGGTTAAATACCATCTTGGCCAATTTGACAATGTGGTGAAAAAGCGGATTACCCCTGATGCTTTAACAGAAGGGGAATGGGGGTTTGAACACACTAAAGGTGTTTTTCTAAAAGAAATAATTCCATTTGTAAAGACCTTAAAAGACATATTTAATATTTTTGATAAATATCTTTTAAATGAGATAACGGAAGTACAAACAGTTTTTAACCAGATGGAAGCTGCTGTTCAACAGTATTTTATAGACAAACAGTGCTTTGAAATTCAAAAGAAATAATTTTTGATTGAAAACGATCAACTCTTGGATCAAATCATTTCTCAAGATATTTTAAATATTGTTGTGAATTCTTCGTTGGATATAAATACTTCTATGAATGATTCTGTGAATTATGTGAAAATGTGTAACAAGTGTCTCAAACTTGAAGCTGAGCTTATCAAACAACACAACATGGTTGAAAAAGATGACTATAATAGACTTTCAAAAAGATTTTCTAAACTTGAACAACACTACATTTCTCTTGAACTTGCAATGCAACTCAATAAATAAAATTTTCAAAATAATAACACATCTGTGAACCAAATTAAACCTTTATTTGATCAACTGTTTAAATTGAACAATTTGAAAGCTAGGCTTCAAGCAAAAGACACAACAATCAAGAAGTTGAAGGAAAACATTAAACGTTTGAATAAAACTTCCACCACAAACAGTGTCAAAAAAGACATAGATGAGATTGAGACCATCAACATAGAATTGGAACATAGGGTGGCAAAACTAATTAATGAGAAAGAGCATTAGAAACAGACTTACAAACAACTCTATGATTCAATTAAACCATCACGTGTTCGTGCTAAAGAACATGTTGAATCTTTGGTTAATCAATTAAATCAAAATTCTATTAAAATTACTGATTTAAATGCTCAACTTTAGGAAAAAGTTTTTATCATAACAGCATTAAAAATGATCTTAGTAAATTCAAAGGAAAAGACATAGTCGACAATGCTGCCCAAGTGTCAAATGCTACCACTATTGCTCCAGGGGATGTATAAGATTGACCCAATAACTTTGGCTCCTAAGGATAAGAATAATAAGGAAACTCACATATACTACCTTAAGCACACCATGGAACAAGCTGCTTTTCTTAGGGAGATGGATGAACAAGCCAAATCACTAAACCCTTTAGATAATGCATATTACTCTGCTTGTACGTATTTTAAGCTGATTCAAGAGTTGCTAGGATATGTTAGAGATACTTGCCCTGATATTTACAAACCTAGTGAGAAATTAGTTGATGTCAAGCCTAACAACAAAAAGAAAATAGTTAGGTTTGTTGAACCCGTCATATCATCAAGCACATCCCAAAAACAGTTAGGCTCTTCCCAAACAAAGACCAAACAGACCACTAACAATTCTGTGTCAACTTCTACAGGAGTAAGCCTGTCTATTAAATCTAGCAGGTCAAAGTCTACAGACAATACAAAGAATGATAGGATCCTGCTGATTTCAAGTAGAACCTAGAAGAAGAATAAAGTAGATGACCACTCTAGGATCATTAAGTCTTGTTTAAATAAACCGAATTGTGTTGCTGAACCATCTGGAAATGCACATGTGTAGCATTTCAAATTAAATACAAATTCTGAGCTATGTACATATCTAATGTATAATTACTTATGTTTATGCTAGATATGAAGTGTGCTTTCTGAATTTGTTTCTGATGAAAAACGAGTTCCTAATCTAAGTCTGTTAAGAAAGCTAAAAAGAAGAAGAATGGAAACCTACAGGAAAAGTGTTTACTAAAATTGGATATAACTGGAGACCCACATGAATGACTTTCACTTTATTTGGAAATGCGTTCCCTATAACTAGGATTACCGCCACTAATAAAGTGTCTCTTAGGGAACACGCAGTCCTCTAGAAGTTAGTTTGCAGAAGAATATGTAGTAACTAAGGTTTATACTAGGAGACCTAAGGTAACTAAGACTAATGGTTCTAATAGCAAACCAAAGATTGCAAAATCTATGATTTCTAACAAAACGGAACCCGATACATCTCGAGGATCCAATACTTTAGTTGCTCCATCTTCTTCTTCTTCTGTCGATCTCAGGTTGTCCAAATTGTTTGTGAGTAGTATGACTTCGATGCTCTAAAGCACATGACTGGAGATCGCTCTTAGCTCACCAATTTTGTTCACAAGTTTCTCTATAATGTCAAGTTCGATAACGACAAGATTACAAAGATTATGAGGATCTCGGGAAACCAACCTTTATACATTGTCAATTAGGGATATGATGGCGTCTTCTCTAATTTGTCTCTTGTCCAAAGCCTCAAAGACCAAACCTTGGTTATGGCACAGACGATTGTCACATTTGAACTTTAATGCTATTAATCATTTGGCTAGAAATGGTCTTGTAGGAGGTCTTCCCAAATTGAAATTTGAAAAAGATCATTTGTGTTCGGCATGTGCAATGGGCAAAAGCAAGAAACAATCACATAAACCTAAATATGAAGACACCAATCAGGAAAAACTATATCTTTTCCACATGGACCTTTGTGGGCCTATGCGTGTTGCAAGTATAAATGGGAAAAAGTACATCCTCGTCATTATGGATGATTACTCTGAGTTCACATAGGTAAAGTTTCTAGCATCAAAGGATGAAGCTCCTGATTTCATAATCAAGTTTCTAAAGATGATACAAGTTAGATTGAATACGCCTGTCAGGAACATTCCTACAGATAATGGAACTGAGTTTGTCAATCAAACTCTACGTAGCTATTATGAGAGTGTTGGTATCTCTCATGAAACATCGGTTGCGCAATCTCCACAACAAAATGGTATCATTGAAAGGCAAAATCATACTCTTATTGAAGTCGCTCGAACAATGTTAATCTACGTAAAAGCTCCTTTATTTCTATGGGCCGAAGCAGTCGCTACCGCATGTTTACACCAAAACCATCATTATATGACGTCGCCAAAGAAAAATCCTAAATGAGCTCTTACATGATAGAAAACCTGATCTATCTTATCTTCATGTCTTTGGAGTACTTTGCTATCCAAACAATGATAGTAAGAATTTGGGCAAACTTCAAGCTAAAGCTGATATAGGAATTTTCATTCGATATGCACCTAAGAAGAAAGTTTACCGTATTTACAACGACGTACCCGAAAAAACATTGTAAACTATCCAAGTCAATTTGATGGCTCGACGACAAATGCATTTGGCACAATCGGTTTAGGACCCGGGCTTCAATCAATGACTCCTGCAACATCCAGTTCAGGACTCGTTTCAAACCCTATTCCTCAACAACCTTGTAATCCACCAAAAAGAGATGATTGGGATCGTTTCTTCCAACCCATGTTCGATGAATACTTCAATCCTCCAATAATTGCGAGCTATTGATTTAGCCAATTCACCCATCTCTACATCAATTGACCAAGATGCTCCATCAACAAGTATCCCATCAACACAAGAACAAGAACATTCTCTAATTATTTCTTAAGGTTTTGAAGAATCACTAAAAATGCCACATTTTCATGATGATCCACTTCACTAATCTCTTCATGAAGACTCGACTTCTCAAGGATTGTCATCTAATGTGAGACCAATCCACACTCTATTCGAATCACTTGGTAGATGGACTAAGGATCATCTTATAGAAAATGTAATCAGAGATACTTCTCATTCTGCCTCCATGAGAAAGCAACTCGAAACTGATGCCATGTGATGTTACTTTGATGCCTTCATAACTTCTGTAGAACCAAGGTACTTCAAACAAGCAATGACTGAACCATCTTGGATCGATGCAATGCAAGAAGAAATTCATGAATTTGAAAGGATACAAGTTTGGGAATTGGTGACGTGTCCAGATAAAGTCATGTTAATCAAACTCAAATGGATTTATAAGGTCAATACAAACAAATTTAGTGGGGTACTAAAGAATAAGGCTAGATTAGTTGCTCAGGGATTCAGGTAAGAGGAGAGAATCGATTTCAAGGAATCATTTACACCGGTTGCAAGAATAGAGGCCATCCGTATCTTCGTAGCAAATGCAGCCAACAAGAGTATGATAATTTTCCAAATGGATGTCAAAATGGCTTTCTTAAATGGCGAGCTCAAAGAAGAGGTCTACGTTTCTCAACCAGAAGGATTTGTGGATCAAGATAACCCATCACATGTGTATAAGCTCAAAAAGGCCTTGTACGGTCTCAAACAAGCACCACGTACATGGTACGACATGCTGTTAAGTATCCTCATTTCACAACATTTCTCCAAAGGTGCAGTTGATCTAACACTCTTCACACGGAAAGCAGGAAATGACTTACTACTGGTACAAATTTATGTTGACGATATAATATTTGCATCCACTAATACTGCTTTGTGTAATGAGTTTGCTAATCTGATGACCACTAAGTTCAAGATGTTGATGATGGGGCAGATGTCATTCTTTTTAGGATTACAAATTTCTCAAAGTCCTAGAGGCATCTTCCTAAACCAATCAAAATATGCTTCTAAAATTATTAAAAATATGGTTTGCTAACTAGTGATTCTGTAGACACACCTATGGTGGAAAATAATAAACTAAATAAGGATCTACATGGGACACTAGTTGATGCTACACTTTACCGAGGCATGATTGGATCCCTCATGTATCTAACATCCAGTAGACTCGACCTTATTTATACAGTCTTCTTATGTGCCCGGTATCAGGCAAAGCCTACCAAAAAACACTTAAATGCGGTTAAACGGATCTTTCGATACCTAAAGGGAACGATTAACATGGGTCTCTGGTACTCGAAGGATATTGGTATGTCTCTAACAACATATTCAGACGTAGATGACACGGGGTGTCAGGACACTAGACGCAGTACATCTGGAAGCGCTCAATTCTTAGGTGATAAACTTGTTAGCTGGTCTTGCAAAAAGCAAAAGAGCACTGCGATATCGAGTACAGAGGCTGAATATATTGCATTATCTGGGTGTTGTGCTCAAATCCAATGGATGCCTTCACAGCTAACAGATTATGGCTTTCAATTCAATAAGATTCCTCTGTACTACGACAACAAAAGTGCAATTGATCTATGTTGCAACAACGTTTAATACTCAAGAGCAAAGCACATCGATGTACGCTACCATTTTATAAAGGAGCAGGTGGAGAATGAAATTGTGAAACTTTACTTTGTTCGGATGGAATATCAACTGGCTGACATCTTCACCAAACCCTTGCCAAGAGAAAGATTCAATTTCTTGATCGAAAAGCTCGGTATGAGAAGCATGTCTCCGAAAACACTAAAACGTCTGACAGAGGAAGAGAACGAGTAAGGGTGGTTACTCACGGTATATCCTATGTAGTATATGTATATAAGAAATCAGAAAAACCCAAAAAGATTTTTTTATCTTATATAAATTTTTTGAAAAGAATATAAAAAATTTAAAAAAAAATCAGAAAAATATAAAAATATGTATTTGTGGCATGTCTTCTAAAAATCGATAACATTTACGGCCTTAAAAATGTCATTTAATAATGATACGAGGCTGTAAATGAAGTTCGAGCAGAAGTTTAAAAAGCTTTTAAAACATGCCAAAATGGCTTGCTATTATTTCCGATAGCAACCCGGTCATCATCTTAAAGGCAAGTTTTTCAATAAGAAAACTTGACCTCTTAACGGGAATTTATTCTCGGGCATGCTCTACTTTTTGACCATGCAAAGGCTTGTGTTTACTTTGCAACACAACCCGTGCCTTCTTTATCCATAAGTGTACGTGTCAGTGCGCTTATGTGTCAAAATAAAAGAAATCTTATTTTTCATGGTGTTGATTTTTCAAAAATAAAATAATCATCTCAGTAATTCATCAAAAAATGATTTTTCAAGGCATTTGACCACTCAAACAGCGACTATAGCTCTTTAAATAGAAAATGGGTTATTGTTTGAGGGGGAGAAAATGTCAAATTTCTTCTTTAAAATCATCAAGGATTAAATGGAAAAAGGTTTTAAACGATAACGGGTTATCAATTAAAAGGGAGTTAATTAAATTTAACTTATTTGTGCCTAATATGTTATGTTTTTATGCCTTTAGGGAGTAAATAGCAAAAAATAAGTAGCTAAGCATCATAGTGTAAACTTTAGGGACTAATTGTGCCATTTGTGAAACTATAGTATGCCTTAGTAAACTTAATAAGAAAAATAGAAAAGTTTTAATAGCTTAGGGGGCATTTGTGCCAAAATCACAATGTTTTAACACAAACACCCCCTTTCCCTCTCTCTCGTCACTGTTAACACAGACACACTTAAAATAGTTTTTTCCCTCCTCACCCAAATCGTATAATCAAGAACTAAGATTCAGGACCATATCAAGGACTAATAGGTAAACTACAAACATGTTCCTTATCATCTAAACATTTTATCTACAAAAGGAATTAGGTTGTGACTCAATTATTTGCTCGAAATCCTTAGAATTTGGCTTAGGGTTAGTGAAAATCAAATGTTGTCTAAATCCAAAATTAGTTGAGGGGTTTTGATGCCTAGGGTGTGTAGTTTGCTCGACTATAACATTTTTGAATGAAGTTATCACATGGTTTCGATTTGCTTGATTCTTGTAGCGAAAAATTAGGTGTTTGGAAAATACCTGATAATTGTGATGGGTTTATGCTTTATATGTGATTGTATGCCTTAGTGAATGATTTGAGTGAGAAAATCATGCTTTGTTTGTAAGTTTATGTGTTGAGAAAAACTGAATGACGAAGTTCACTCGATTTTGATCTTTATATGAAGATTTGTGGATGCCCCCTCCCCCCTCACCCCCCCCCCTCCCCCTCCCCCGCCCCCCCCATACCCCCCCCCCCCCCCGCCTGCTATACTCCTGCCTATACCCTAACGATGTGTCCTCTATCATATGCTTGTGGTTCACACCTGTATCTGGCTCCTGTATAAGTGCCAAATAAATTGAACAGTTATAAAAATCAAAATTTATAGACGGCGTTTTATACGTTCTGTCTATAGACGGCGATTTATACAGGACCACATAGACGGCGATTTATACACGGGCCAATGGACGGTGATTTATACATCAAAATCTAGATGGCAATTTATACATCAATCTCTAGACGGTGATTTATACTTAAAATCTAAATGGCGATTTATACATCAAAATCTAGATGGCGATTTATACATCAATATCTAGACGGCGATTTATACACTAAATGTTAGATGGCGATCTATACACATGACCAATAGATGGCGATTTATACACTAAATGTTAGACGGCGATTTATACCTATGACCATAGACGGCGATTTATACATGGTTCCAGACCGCGATTTATACATAAGTTATAAAATTGATTTTTTCCTAAATGTTTTAACTTGATAACTCATTTTTAGGTTAAATCTTTCTTATATCATTTGTAAGTTGCTTAATTGATTGTGTTTGACAAAGTTGTTAGCTAGCTGACCAAAAGTGGACCTTCCAATTTATGTCATTCGTCTTACATTCTGTCTGAATGCCTGATAATGTGTTGAATTTGTCTTGCTAATGTCTGATGTAAGTTGAGACATATGAATTAGCATAGATCAATCAGTAATATATATGAATTTGGTTATATATGAACTGTATTGAACTACTCTTAGCAGAAACATGAATCTAGTTGCTACTCAACAACTTACACTCAACGATTCTTTGGTCGCTCCTGAGAAGAGACTAAAGATTGAAAAATGCAATGCACGAATTGCATTTAGCAAACCACAAAGAGAAGAAACATATCAAGTCACCTTGGAAGCTCTCAAGCTATCTCCTTGCTATCCCGCATTTCAAATTACTACTGAAGTCCTGGAAATCTACATGCATCAATTTTAGACTACCATCAAGAAGATCGAAAATTCAGATGCATACAACTTCAAGCTGGAAAAGAAGAAGTTCCAAGTTGATACGGAAGTCTTTCATGAAATTCTTCAGATATATCCCAGAATTCTCAACCAAGACTTTATTGCACCACCTACAAAAGAAGAATTGGTTACATTCATTCAGGAACTTGGCTATTCTGGCAAGTGTAATATGTTATTTGCAATTCATACTGATCAAATGCACCAGCCTTGGAGAACATTTGCTGCAATCATCAATAGGTGTATCTTTGAGAAAACAATAGGACTTGATAGACTCAATGAATCACGAGCTCAAATTTTATGGGGTATATACAATAAGAAGAATGTTGACTATGTTGCTCTGCTTTGGGAAGACTTTATGTATCAAGCTGACAACAGAGAAATAAGTTTAGCACGAAAGGAGCACATGCGTACCCACAAGATTCACCAAGTCATCATCAGTCATTTCTAATTCCAAAGGAATAAAAAACCATAATCTATGAGAACTGAGATAAACCTACATACTATTCCTGCGATGATAGTTTGTTTGGTACTCTGAAGTTTGTCTCCATGATGCAAGGATTATTCAGCAGCATGGAGCCCTGATTCCTGATGACATGCTAAATCAAGACATCAAAGATTCTAAAGCTTACAAGACTTACTACGACTTTGCTACTAGAAAAGTTCCTCCTAGGAAAGCAAGGAAGTATAAGAAAGTTGCCTCACCCTCAAGAAAATTGTCTCCTATCAAAGAAGCAGAACCTATCAAGAAGATTAAAAGAGTTAAGAGACAAGCCAAGAAGTTTACTCATGCGTCAACAGCCGGTGTCATAATCAGAGGTACTCCTGGTGTGTCTGTATCGAAGAAGAAAGCACCTACTAAAGGTGACAAAGGCAAAGGTATGGAGTTACTTTCTGATGCAGCATTACTTGAAACTGCTTAGGTAAAAGAAGCTCTCTAGAAAAGTAAGAAGGATTCTCATATGCTTCATGCAAGTGGCTCAGGTGATGGAGTTGGTTCCTAACCAAAGGTTCCTGATAAGTCCGAAGACAAGACAACTGGTAAAGATGAAGGAACTGGTACTAAACCAGGGGTTCCTAATGTACCCACATATGAATCTGAGAGTGATGTTGAATCATGGGGTGACAATGAAGATGATAATGATGATGACAGTGATGATGATAGTAAAGGTGATGATGATAAGGCTGACAGTGATGATGATGGCAATGATGCATATGATAGTGAAAGGACTAATTCAGATGATGATGATAAGAATCCTTCCTTTACTCTAAAAGACTATGACGAAGAAGAACATGATGAAGAGTATGAATCTAATGATGATAATGAAAATGTGTTTGAAGAAGAGGATGATGATCTGTATAAGGATGTGGACGTGAGATCGTTAGAAGCAGAACATGAAAAAGAAAGGAAAGGTGATGAAGAGATGACTGATGCTGATCAGAATGTTTCTCAAGAAAAGTCATATGAGCAAGTCGTCGAAGATTCACATGTGACACTCACTTCTTCACAGAAGACTGAAAGTTCAAAACAAAGCTCTTCTGTTTCATCCGACTTCACTAGTAAATTTCTCATTTTGGATAATGTTCCACCAGTGGTTGATGAAGTTTCTTCTATGATGAATGTTAAGAATCATCAAGAAGAATAAAGCACTCAAACACCATCTCTCTTCACTGTGCCTGAGACGGCTATCCTAAAAACTTCTACTACACATGCTACAATCGTTCCTCCAACTATATCAATGATCACTCCTCTTCCATAACTGGCGACACCATTTCCTGCACCAACAACCGTTCCAACTACAACCTCAATTCCTGTACTTCCTGATTTTTCTTCCCTGTTTGGATTTGATCAAAGAGTGTCTACCTTGGAAACAGAGTTATCTTAACTCAAACAAGCTAACCATTCTGCACAACTCCTAAAATCTGTCAAATCTCAACTTCCAACAATGGTGGATGACCTTTTGAGTACAATAATTAGATATGCTACTCGAACGGCTCTCCAGTCATACACTAAGGAATTTGAATAGAAAGCTCAAGAAGAAAGGATGTTATACATAAGATGTATTGAGGTAATCAAGTAAAAAGACATATAAAGATGAGTTCAAAAGTTCAACTGCCTCAGATCCTACCTAAGGAAATATCTGACTTTGCTACTCCTGTAATCCAAAGTAATGTTACTGAATCACTTAAGAATGTCGTCTTGGCTAAATCTTCTTCTCAACCGCAATCGACATACGAGGCTGCAGCATCTCTCAATACCTGCTTGCTATCTCAAGACCCCACTCTGACGAGAGACTCGTGACTTGTTAGAATAATTGGAGAAAAGTAAAATCGTAACGAGCTTGCTGGAAGAAAACAAAAACTCTATGATGCACATAGGTCAAATTTATCTGCTCGAACACTTATAGATGTCTGTCACTCTTGTACTCGAGACTTATTTATTATTGATGTGAGAGCTGACATAGTACGTATCAGAGAGAGCGCACGTGTGCGATGATTCAGATTTGGAGCCCCGTGCCTGTGATAGTATCAGCCATGCCTCTACTGGTGTAGCGCCAAGAGCCCCCCCGCCACCCTCCACCCGAGAGTTAACTTGAATAAGTCGTTGCCATGATTTGACTTAGACGATCGCCCTGTAGGATGTCTCTAGAGATCCTCTCATCTAAGAAAGCGTCTTCTTAGTTTAAACCTAGTGATGAGAGATGTAAAAAGAGTGATGCAGAGATCGTCTCTCTCCACTTCCTGCTTCTCATCCACTTAAAGGCTCTAAAGACGCAAGTCAAAATCATCTTAGCACAAGTCTGCTCAAGCAGAGGTATACAACTGGCGCGTCGTGACCGACTGCTTGACACGAATCAGTTGACACTAGATCTAAGGCGACGATGTACACTTCGCGTTACTCTATCTTGGATGATCAAACCCATTTTCGAAGGAAGCTTCTAAGCACATGATCTGGTTCAAGAAACCAGAGGAAAAATCCTCCAACTCCTGGATCGTTGATTGGAGTCGTGATGGGAAAGTCAGATTTGATTTCAGTCTCCTCAGACTCTCACAGCAAATGCTCCAAAAATCAGGAAAAACCTCCTACTATTCTTTGAGAGTTATGAGCTCTTCTATTATATTTCAGGATATGTCTTAATATCTGAAGAAGATTGAGAATGGATAGGTCGAAAAACTCTCTCCTTATTTATATATAAAATCAATATAACATATATTAATATATTAACAAGGATCAAGGATCCACTAAAATCAAATGGAAACTGGAAGTGTATGGATTATAGAGTGTTCTCGGCGTCGTATGTCGCCCAACGAGGTAGAATGGAAAAATCGAATGAAGAAATTGATAATTGATGTTTGAATATGGACTCAAGGATGTGATAGGGCACTAAAAACCTATTAGAGAAAAAGCACACAAAGATAAGCAGGGAAAAATAAGCTAGAATGAGCATAAAAGCTCTAGAAATGGTAAAAAACATTAAAAACTTTTTAACTAAGACACAAATAAGCTCAATTTAAAGCTCTTAAGACAAGACAAATAAGCTCAAAAAGCTTAAGGGACAGACAAAATAAGCTAGGGACTAAATCTAAATAAGGCAAATTCAGCAAGCAATTTGCTAAGCTAAGGAAGGAGAAACTTAGCTAGTACTATCAACAGTACCAACAGTTTTAATAACCAGTATTAACTTGGAGTTAGTACTTGCTAGCTTTAAGTTAGTATTGCTATTCTACTAAATACACAATGAAACAAGAAAATAATCTCAATAAGCTAAATCAGATATTTAACATCATTAATAAGCCACTCAGGCATAAGAATAAGCAACTAAATAAACTAGAATGAGAATACAGCTAAAAAAAACTACAAACTGATAAACTCTTTAAAATTACTTTGAAAAAGCTAAAATAAGCAAATAAGCTCTACTATAAGAAGTAGTAAACGAAATGGGCTTAATTACTCTAAAAAGCTAAGAAAATCTTTAAAGGCAGGAAACAATAAGCTAATAAGCAGAAATGAACCAATAGTACTAACAGTTTTAACTAACAGTACTAACTTGGAGTTAGTACTGCTAGCTTTGAGTTAGTACTGCTAGCTTTAAAATCCAAAATAAAATAAACTAGCAGTACTAACTAAGGGTTAGTACTGCTGGTTCTAAACACCTCTTAAAAATCATTTTTCTTTTTATTTCAAGCTGATTTGGTTTAAATTGTTAAAAACAGATTATCCAATATCAAAATAAGATACTTATAAGCAGATTCCAATCAATAATAAGCCCTTAAATAAGCTGAATTAGTCTAACAGTCTTAACAAATGAACTAACAGTTCTAACTAAGAAATTTGCACAAATCACTTCTAAACTAACAATATAGCATAGATAAAGCACTCTAACATCGTAATAAAGCATAAATAAGCAAATATAGGTAACTAATAAGGCTCTATAAAGCAGTTCTTGTAGTAGATAAGATAAAGGAAGAAAAAATGGAGACTTACCAACACCTTGCTCAAACAGGGCTAAAACAAAGAATCTACAAGCTCTTGTGTATAAAACAAGTAGTAGTGTCCATAAGCCTATCCAGAACTGGCTTATCATATAAAATAAGCTTGAGTTGGAGGTGTATTTGAGAGTGATTTTTGTGATTTTCTCTTAACTAATTAACTTTTTAGGTTTACTTAATTAAAGCAGCTTATAAACAAGCTGTATTGAGAGCTTTTTGAACACAAAACAACACAATTAAGAAATTATTCTTGGAATTTGCTTAAATTGACTTAAAAACCTCAAATTTGCATTTAAAACTTGAAGTGTTACCAAAGCTGAAAGTAGAAGAAGTGTAAATGACTAAAAAATAAAATTACGCTTTAAGATATTCTAAGATATTAAAAAAAACTAAAAACTAACTAAGATGCCTCAAAGGCTTACAAAAGGCTCTATTTATAGCCGAAGTCTTCTCTTCTTGGTCCTCTTACTTGTGCTTCTTTTGTGAGAGCTTCATTAGGTGTTTTTGTTGTGTGAGGGACTTGATAAAAGTAATCTCAGCCATTCAATCTTCTTGTGCTTCTTTTTGAGTCATCTAAGCCATCGAAATTACTTGGGAATGGTGATGGATTGCCAACATGGCAATTATACAGCTGGGGGGGGGGGGAAATGTTAGAGTCGGTTTGAAATGCAATTATCCAGGGTGTTGAGTGGTTTGCAGAGCATTAGAAGTCTTTGGAAGACATCCCTTAGTTGTACCTGGGTTTTGTTGGGCGGGAAAATGGTTTTGGGAAAGTTGGCAGTTTTGGCCCCTCATCTCTTATAACTTCATTGCAAACTTCCCCCGGCTTGCAATTTTAACCCTTGTCTTTTAACTCTTGTAATACAACTTGAGGTTTGGCAATTTTAGTCCCTTAAGTTGTATTTTCTTCACTTGGTTGACTTTAGACTTTGTCTTTTCCATTCCGTGCTCGGTTTTATCGTTTGTGGCTTTGCTTTTGTCCTGTTCTTGAATATCCGTTTCCTGCACAATACAAAATGCAAACATAAAATAAGATGTAGTTGGTTATGTTTTAGTATTTAAGTCCGTTTTTAATGGAAAATGGTATGTGTAATTAAAGGCACATAACAAAATCCCCATACTAAGGTATTGCCGTGTCCTCACGCAATGTTATGAAAGTAAACATTAGAAAACTAAGAATCTCGACCCCCTCGGACTTAAATACCTTGAAAAAGATAGCCAGAGTTATTCGTAAGGGGACCTAAGAATCATAGCTTCTCGACAAGTCCTGTTGTTTTGTACAACTAACTATCCTAATATTTTTGGATTTTCCTCTTTCTTTTCTTAAAGGTTTGACTAATCCCCTTTTATTTTATAAACCCTGAGGATATAGAATAAGAAGCGCCCGTTTTAGAATAATCACGGATGTCCGAGTTGGATAAATTCTCGTCCTCGATTTTTCACTAGTCCCAAACTTAAGCGTATAAAAAACGAAACAATCACTGTTAAGTACAAGTTAAGATGCTAACACTTACTTATAACTATGACTTTGTCAACTTTCGCTTGCCCTACAGTTATTTAAATTAGAGTGATTGTGCTAAATTTTAAGTTAAATTTAGATCGGACAATTTTAGAAAAGTAGTTAAAGTTTATAAACGATATTTCTAAAGAAAATCTAGGGGAAAAGAACTCAGATAACCACCCACCAACCAGCATATTCTCGATAGATCCCAGCCGAGTTCGACTTAGGTTATCAGGTTGAGACCCCACAGGAGAATGTTCGCAATGTAATAGCGGGATACTCCACCCTTTTAGGCCGAATTTCTTAGATTTACCGCTAAATAAACAATACTACTCAAAGCACGCAAACATCAAAAATTTAATGATCTCATTGGTGCGATTATTCCATGTAGCGACCTTTCTTCTCGGAACGTCCCAGCCTCATCAGCTAAGTGCCCAGGTTTTTGACACCCCACGGAGAATACTTAATCGAAATAATCTACCGACGGCAACCAACAACTTTTGAAGTCTTAAAGCAAGTTATTCTTAGTTCAAAATTATACTTGAGTTCAGAAAAGAAATCTTAACCATTAAATTATCCTTATTAGTCATTTATTGCTATATACTATACTACCGTCATCATTTTACTTGACTACAACATCGGCCACGCCTCCGACAAGATGTAGTGACTTAGTCTGACGACGGTTTCTTATTGATAACACCTACAGATTTATTATCTCACTATGGGCCTTGTTTTGAAGACTGCAACATCGGTTGTGAGCCGGCAAGATGCAGTAAACCTTTATCAGCCCACAGTTTATATTATTTTTTTTTTTTTTGCAACATATTTTCCGTAATAGAGAAAATTTCGTTTAGGAAACTCAAGTATAAAGCTGAACTAAGATGAATATTTTCGTTTCCGAAAGAGCTTCTTTTTAGAAAATGTCAGTTTAAAGTTAAAGCAAAATTGAGCACGTTTATTAGTCAGGTTAAGAGTTTCTGGGAGAAAAAGCGACAAGTTACACTTATAATCTTTTAAGATTTCCAAATAATCCTTGTTTAGCATCCTACTTGTAAACAACACTATCATTTCTCGCTCTTCGAAAATTTAAAATCCCTAATAAAAGGATCCGCGAATGCTTAGCCTAATAAACTTTCGTTTATTAAATGGTTAAGGAACAAAGCTAGGGCTCAACACGCCCGATCGAGTCAATATTTATTCTCATTCTACCCATTAGGAAAGTCAAAACTGTGACAAAATACTACTTTTATTTTTGAAATTTTTTTAAATTTTTTCATTTTTTTGAAATTTTGGTGGTAAAAACGGGATTCGTGACAACAACGACTGCAGGCAAAATCAAATCGAAGATTCCCCCTCCCATACTAGAACTAAACATCGTCATCGATGTTTTAAAGGGGTTCCTACGTAAATCTAAGGCCGTTTATTAAGTGTGCCAAAAGATAAAACGTTATGATAAGTGCTTAATTACACATATCTTTTACCTCTAAAAACGAGCTTAAATGACCAAAAACAGACAAAAACTGCCAAATATATGTTTGTTTTGCATTTGTATTGTGCAGGAAGTGGATATCATCAAAAAGACAGAAAACCAAGCCAAAATGACAAAACTGAGCATGGAATGGAAAAGACTGTGCAAAATCAAGGCCAAAGTCCAAAAATGCCAAAGTCAGAGTCAATACTGAAGAATCAGCAGTCAAACCGGAGCCGGAACTGAAGAATACTATTGAATGCAATCTTAACCCATCTGATGGGCCGGGAAAGCCCAATAGTATATTTATGAAGACTGTGAAGACCAAATGGGCCCTCAATCAATTACAACAGCCCATTTGTGTGCAATTGACAAAGACTGTGAAGACTTTGAAGGCCCAATCCTAGCCCAGTTACAGCCAATCTCAGCCATTGTACACACAAAACCCACTTCATAACCTTATTGGGCTTGAAAAAGCCCAATAACCAACCCTAAACCTTATTGGGCCCAAACCCAAACCCAGTGGGCCCAATACAAGCCCAAGCCCAACAAAAGCCCACTAATCCTTTTTATAAAACAATAAGGACTAAAAAGGTCATTTTTAAAAGTGTTTTATAAAGAAAAATGGAAAAATAAAAGAAAGGGACTAAATCTGCCAAAACCATAAACCTTTACCCTTTTTAAACTAAGGGGGCTGTTTTGCAAAATTCCAAAACTTTCTTAACTCTTTTTGTTATAAAACCAGAGGGACCATTATTGTCACTTTCCTAACTTCTTTTATAACTAAAATTTGAGGCTAAAAGAAATGAATAGAGAAGGAAAGATGAGGGGCTAAAGTTGCATCATCTCCAAACTTATCTTTTAAACCTGGAACCATAACTGTCCTTCCCCCCCGTACCCGCCAAAACCCAATCTACCCTTTCCCACGGTTTTTCTTCCCAAACCACCTCCCAAGTACTCTCACAGCTCACCTACACCACTTCCCACAACCCCTTTCCCCTATAACCCTCTTTCCCTGTCAAAACACACAACCCGAGCACCCCCTTCAATGGTTGAGATGAAGACAAAGCAATCCAAAGGCTAGGATTGATGCCTGGACATTGTACACTCACAAGTAGCACAACCCAAGAGCCAAGAATGCACTGGGGCTGCTATAAAAGAGCCAAGACCAAGCCGAACCAAACACACCACTTATATATATGTTTTAGTGTAATTTTACTTTTAAAAGTCTTTTTTTAAGCATTTAGTGTAATTCAATTCAACTTTCAAAGCTTTATGTTGTAATATTTCTGTTTTTAATAAAAAAGGTT
>BQNB010097024.1:0-20139 GCA_026074375.1 Tanacetum coccineum | reverse complement strand
TAAGGCCATTTTGGAATTGCTTAAGAAAGAGAAGTTGTATGCCAAGTTTTCAAAATGTGAATTTTGGATTCTGAAAGTACAATTTCTCGAACATGTCATTGATAGCAGAGGCATACATGTGGATCCAGCCAAGATAGACTCTATCAAAGATTGGGCGTCTCCTAAGACACCAACGGAGATCCGCCAATTTTTAGGTCTTGCTGGTTACTATCGAAGGTTCATCGAAGGATTTTCGAAGATTGCTAAATCAATGATGAAACTTACTTAGAAAGGAATCAAGTTCGACTAGGGTGAAAAAGGAAGAGAACGCTTTTCAATTAATAAAGCAGAAGTTGTGCAGTGCACCAATTCTGGCTTTACCTGAAGGGAGCGAAGACTTTGTGGTCTACTATGATGCGTCACACAAGGGTTTAGGTGCTGTATTGATGCAGAGAGAGAAGGTGATTGCCTTGAAAATATGGAGACACTATCTATATGGAACCAGATGCACCGTATTCACCGATCATAAAAGTCTACAACATATTCTTGATCAAAAAGAGCTTAACATGAGGCAACGCCTTTGGCTAGAATTGCTGAGTGACTACGATTGTGAAATTCGTTATCACCCTAGGAAGGCAAACGTAGTGGCCGATGCATTAAGCCGTAAGGAACGGATTGAGCCATTGCGGGTTCGAGCCTTAGTTATGACAATTGGCTTGGATCTTCCCAAACGAATATTAGAAGCTCAGATCGAAGCCCAGAAACCAGAAAATATCATGAATGAAGACGTAGGAGGTATGATCCGAAGGGATATACCCAAGGAAAGATTGGAACCGCGTGCCGATGGGACACTATGCTTACACAGCAGGAGTTGGATACCTTGCTATGGAGACTTAAGATCCGTGATTATGCACGAATCCCACAAGTCGAAATATTCTATCCATCCCGGTTCAGAAAAGATGTACCAAGATGTGAAGAAATTATTTTGGTGGCCAAACATGAAGGCTGACATCGCCACGTATGTTAGCAAATGCCTGACATGTGCAAGAGTCAAGGCCGAACACCAAAGGCCATCAGGATTGTTAGTACAACCAGAAATACCCGAGTGGAAGTGGGATAATATAACAATGGATTTTATCACCAAACTTCCTAGGTCGTCACAAGGTTTTGACACCATCTGGGTGATTGTGGATCGACTTACAAAATCTGCTCACTTCTTGCCAATACGGGAGAATGATCCGTTGGATAAGCTGGCAAGATTGTACTTAAACAGGATAGTGGCAAGACACGGGATACCTGCCTCAATTATCTGTGATCGTGATGGAAGATTCACTTCGAATTTCTGGAGATCATTTCAAAAAGCTTTGGGTACGGATATTAGTATGAGCACTGCGTATCATCCAGAAACTGACGGCCAGAGCGAGAGAACCATCCAAACTCTCGAGGACATGCTACGTGCTTGCGTGATTGATTTCGGCAAGGGCTGGGTTAAGCATTTGCCATTGGCCGAGTTTTCATATAACAACAGTTATCACGCTAGCATAAAGGCCGCCCCTTATGAGGCACTGTATGGTCGAAAATGTCGATCTCCAATATGCTGGGCCGAGGTTGGGGAAGCCCAACTGACTGGTCCAGAATTAATCCAAGAAACAACAGAAAAGATCGTCTTGATCAAACAAAGGGATGCAACAGCACAGGATCGACAAAAGACTACCTGATCGGAAGCGAAAACATCGATGGAGTTTGAAAGTTGGGAGACATAGTTATGCTCAAGGTCCTCACCTGTAAAGGAGTCGTTGCGTTCGGTAAGCGGGGCAAGCTGAACCCGAGATACGTCGGACCTTTCAAAGTATTAGCAAAAGTTGGAAGGGTTGCCTACAGGCTGGAACTTCCTCAAGAGTTGAGCAGAGTTCACCACACTTTCCATGTGTTCAAATCTGAATGAAAATTTATGCCGATGATCCATTATCAATGCCGTTAGAAGGTAATCATTTTGACTGATAAACATCCAGTATGTGGAATAGCCCGTTGAAAATCATGGAACGGGAGATCAAACAAACGATTGAAGGGAGCCTGATACCACTGGTTTACGGTCGCTGGAACTCAAGGCGGTGGCCCTTAGTTCACCTGGGAACGTGAAGATTCGTTCAAGAACAAAATAACCACAACTCTTCACAAACCGGGCTTCGTCATCTACTACAAGGTCTTAAGCTTTGAGGACAAAGCTCTTTTAACGGGTGGAGACTGTAACATTTCTCATTTTCGTGTCATTGTACGACTATATTAATGATCACTATTTATTTTAGTCCGATACGCGTTTACTTTTAATATTATACTTTAAAACCTAAACCGCGTATTACAAAAATAACCAATAAATGTAAACGGTCACCAGATAAAATAAGGTTATATCAACAAGTAAGGAATATAAATTATTTTAAGAATAATTATTGTACTTTGAGTATTTTATTTCTATTGGTCACGTAAAAGGGTTACGTTTCGCGATAAAATACATTTGGGCGCACCCCGGAAATACCTAGACTTACCTAGACTCAAACCAATACCCAATTTAAAAGCCTAAACACAAAACTTAATCAAGTCTTGTGTTTATATCACTTGGAACCCGAAATTGGGCAAGTAACTTGCATAAAAATCGTCCTTGGTGATTTATTTACTAACAAATCTCCCTAATGTATCTTAAAAGTACATGTACACATACTAGGTAATTAATTTATGTCCTAATGGTCCCCTAATGATGCTTGACACAATGGATAATAACCACTTTGCTTCTCTTGCCCTCCTTGTGCCGCGAACCAACAAGAAAGAACACAAACCCAAGAGATTTGCTAGCTAAGCAAATCTTGTACATCTTTAGCTCATTAATACTTGTACTTAAGTGGTTTAGCCCCAAACCATGAGTGACTAACTAGAAGCCCCTAAAAACCACCTCTAAGGGCACGGTTTGGTTTTGTGTGGACTAAGA
This sequence comes from Tanacetum coccineum, assembly GCA_026074375.1. Taxonomy (NCBI): domain Eukaryota; kingdom Viridiplantae; phylum Streptophyta; class Magnoliopsida; order Asterales; family Asteraceae; genus Tanacetum; species Tanacetum coccineum. The sequence continues at coordinate 17,180 of BQNB010097024.1, read as the reverse complement.
AATGTGACTAAGCTCACTTGCCTATAAAATATGCTCCTACACATACACTTAGACCTTTCTTAAACTTACAAACACTTAAACATTCACTACCTCTCTTGTTCGGGTTATATAATCTCTAGGGCACGGTTCGGTTTGGGTGAGAACTAGGAAAGCTAACTAAGCTCATTCCCTATAAATACACACTCACAACTACACTTAATACATTTTCCAAACTCTTAAACTCTCTCAAGCCAAGAACCTTTTTATTTTCTCTCCATACCATCGGGTTACAAGAAAAACGAGCCATACACGACCCACATTGGTCACTAAGGATTTAAGGAAACCCTTAAGATCACGTATAAGGTTGTCAAGACTCTCACACGAGCTAGAGACTAGGAATACGAGCTTTGAAGGCTTAGGGTATCGCACGTATTAAGTATAAGGGTGTCGGGTTGTCTCTCGATCCAAAACCAAGAGCTAAGGACTATTGTAAGTCATTCTAAGCCCTCTACGTTGTCTTTCATACTCGTATACCATTAATTGATCCTAGTTTCGCTTATGATTCGAGTTTAAAACTCAAGGTTACGTGAAGCATGCATGGTTCGACCCATGCATGGTTCACGCACACTTTCATGTCACAAAACCGCCTCGTGTGGTACCATGCACAAATATCTACACGTAAACTAAGGTTGTAATCACGACATAAGGGTGTGGGAACACATGTTCGATCTTCACGAACGTTTGCATGATACGGGTCACGCTTAGAAAATGTTAAACATATTGGATTTGTGCTAGACAATTAAATGAAACCATATAAACACTAATAAGCCTTTCGGACCCAATTAAACCCAACCAAAAAGGCTAACACCCCTAACGGGCCTTTAACGAGCCCAACAAGCCCCAACGAGAGCTTATTAACAAGCCACTCGGGCCTAATCATGATTAGAAGTGCTCATGTTGTTTCATATAGGGCCTTTACTTCATTAGAAACCCAAACGAACCCTTAATGGGCCTCCTAGCCAATTAACGAGCCCTAAATGAGCAAATAAGCTCACCATAAGCTCGAGTAGCTTATTGGTGATCTTATGGGGGCTTAATAAGCTTAACGGGTCATTGGACCCAATGGGATTAAGGCCCAACCCCTAAAACCCTTACCGGGTCTCTATCGGGCCCAATAGGCCCAATAGTTTGCTTATTAGCTTATCGGATAAGCTAAATAAGCAAACCGACCTCCCAAGTGCTTATTAGACCTAAATGTACTTAACGGACCTCAATGGACCCAACAGAGCGCCTTTGAACCCTTATCGGGCCTCAACAGGTCCAAACCGGCCCAAATCAGAAGCTTATTGGCTTATTGTAAATAAGCTAGAAAATAAAACAGAATAAGCTAAGTTGAAACAAATGGGAAATAAGCTAAAATGCCTAAGGAAACATTAAGACCCTATTCGGGTTAAGCTATTGGGCCCGTAAGCCCAATAAGCTCGAAATAAGCTTCAATAAGCTCACCGAGCTTATTTTAAGCTTAACAGCCCCGTATAAGCTTATTTAAGGCTTTCGGACCTATTTAAATCGTATTGGACCTTTGATAAGCTAAACGGACCTTAACGGGCCCAATAAGGCCCGTTAAGCCAAAATAAGCTCGAAATAGCTTATTTATAAGCCGAAATGGCTTGGTTGGCTTACTTGAACTAAATAAGGCCAAATGCCACTTGTCGGGATTTAATTGGGTTGAAAATGCGATTTTTACAAGTCGGGGGACTAAAACCGTAATTGCCGAAACCTAAGGGGTTAGTTTTGTCACTTTCGAATTTCAATAACCCCAGGGACTATTCTTGCAATATTCTGAAACTTAAGGATAGAAGTGTAACTATAAAAACCTAACCTATCATTTTGTAAACCTAAGGGACTAATTGTGTCATTTCCGAAACTAAAAGGTTTAAAATATAAAAGCATATATTTATAAACCTAGGGACTAAAGTGGAATGACTAAGAACTTAAGGGTATGTTAGAACAAAAGTGAAATGGATGAAACACTTAACACGTCGGTCGAACATTAAAGATATTCGGACATCGAACGTGTTTAATAACAAGTTAATAAATAATGTATATTTATTAACGATGATTTCACGTTTCTTGAGAACCATCGAAAGTATAAGTACAATAATCTTGTGCGTCACCACACAAGTGATAACGGTATATATAAACTTAAAATGGAATTTAGTTTATACAATGAGTCGTTAGTTTAAATGTGTAAACTAAGACTTGACCGTACTTACTTAGGTACTTAACGGTGTGATCCACTACCTACTTGGATACTTGTTATCATTCAGAGAACTACCGGCTAAGGTGAGTTCATAGCCCCATGCTTTACAATTATTTAAATGATTTACATCCTTGGGGTGAGAACATGCTTTGTTTTACAAACTGGACGCAAGTGTACATTTTATGCCATGATTACGTGTTTGCCTAAGTTACCATAACCCCTTTATGTCCATGATCATGAACTGTTAATTGCATAGATGTGATTGGGAATTACATTGTGCGGGCGCGAATGTTATGGATAGATCTATTAGGGATTGACAATCCCCGTTCGGGTGACTAGCTATCACTGGGAACGAACGCATACCATGTCGAATTTGGGATGTTGCAGGGTTAGCACATCATTCACGGACACCAGTTGGCAATTTATAATTGCATTCATATACGTCGAGCCTCGGTGTCATGAGCTTAGGAAACGTAATTACTTTTTATGATGTTTGCATCTGTTGCTTAATCATACACTTGGAAATCTTGCGGTCCTACCATTGATTTACATAAACCTATGAATTCACCAACTTTATGTTGACGTTTTAAGCATGTTTTTCAGGTCAATAAGGCACGAGGTGCGATGATACATTGGGAGTCAATAATTGAAGAGTCAACACTTAAGATTTGGGGTCTTATTACACTTTGGGGACAATTGTTATAAACCGAAATCTTTATCTATTTTGTTGAACCATTTGAAGCCATGAGCTTATGTAACAAACAAGTATTTTGTTAATCCAATGTATCTTTTTCAAACGACACGTTTAGTAGTCGTTCTCTGATCTTGTGCTATTGACCTAATAATGTAACGCCTTCGGATATTCAACATTCCGCTGCATACTCAGATTTGAGGGTGTTACAATACGACTCGTAATCTCGCATATAGCGATCATAGTCGGGTTGAAAGAAAGCATCATAAGATCGTATGTGTTGGTTGTGTCGAAATCGTTGAGATTATTTGGATCCATATTTTAAAGAAAAATGAGAAGTATTGATGTAGAATATATATAGAAATTGTGTGTGAAGTTATAAAATATAAATGGTGTATTTATAGGATTTTAAAGGGGTAAAAATAGGGTTTTGAGGGTATTTTTTTCAAAAACCCGCTCCCCCCAACGGATACTTTTTCATAAAAAAAAAAAATTCTTTCGCGTGGGCTGTTAGACACGACGCGAGAGACCTTGGCACGAACCACGGAGTGGTGCGCCATGACTCAATCTCGCGCCATAGCTTGGCACGAACCCATGGCATGACCACTCCCTTCCCTCTAAGCTAACTAAATCATGGTTTCTAAAACATCATGTGCACTCAGACTCACGGAACCATCATAAAATATACAATAAGAATTGTTTTATATTGTAACTTTAAGAGAGATAGGTAAGGTGGGAAGATACATCTCCTCATCTTGGTCTCACAGGCTGCCACATCAGCATCTTACTCTTACTTAAAAGTACTCCTTCACTCATAACACACCATTATCTCCTCATCTTGGCCTTACCACTCAAAATTTTATTTTATTTTCTATTTTTTTCACACAAACATAATTCATTTCATTAAAATTAAAAATACAAAATACAATACAATTAAAATAAAACCTTGCGAAATTTAAAAACTAATGCGAAAATTAAAAAAATACATCGGATTATAAATAAACTAATTTTCTTGTTAATGTTGTTGCCAAAGATGCTCAATGATATTACGTTGAAGCTTTGCGTGTGTTTATTTATCACGTAGTTCTTTAGATTTTTTTCGTTGCACTTCGCATCGCTCGACCCATGTCCTTAATATATTTGGTTGCGGACAAATATAATTTTGTTGGTCAAACTCGATTAACGCAAACTTTTTATCTTTTCAAATCATGTTATGCAATATAATGCAAGTGTACATGACTCTGCGTAGGCGGACGTGCATTTCATAGTAACACTAAAACCTGGTAGACCCGTAGCATCGGGTCGGACTTTAAAGAAATCAAAATGCGGAGGAAGAGGATGGTGAGTTTGAATGTAATTTTCAATACCTGAGACTATTTCTAAAAATAGTGTACGGCTCATAAGATACCGTTTTCAAAAATAATACAACGGATATTTTGGGTTAGGACCACAATAGTCCGCCATCAAACGTTCTTCAGCATCTAAACGTTCACGGTAGATATAGTCTCGACGGTGCACCCGTTCTGCTTATAACACCCCTTGTTGTAGGGTCATTGACGTCGTTAATAAATTCACTATGTATTTTTAGTATTGTACGCGTTTGCTTTTAATCGTAAACGTTAAGTTAAATCGCGTAAGCTAAAAATTATCGTTCAATGTAAACGGGCGTCAAACAATTAAATGTTTACATCAAGCAAGTGTTAAGTAATTATTTTGAAGATAATTATTAACTTTGTTCATTTTATTTTTATTGGTTGCGTAAAGTGATTACGTTTCGCGATAAAATACGTTTAGGCATACCCGGAACCACCAAAACTTTTCTACGCTTCAACAAATACCCACAATTATACCTAATACTCAAAATTCACAAAATAACATCATATATGAGCTTATATGGCCGGATTTATAAGGAAATATGCAAAGAAATATCATAGAAAACATTTCTCCATGTTTTCATGGGATGTTCTCAACTATTAGAGAACATCTACACATTTTCTTCATACTTTGACCAAAGAAAAAGACCAAAGAAAAAGACCAAAGACCTCCTTAAGACCCTCAACATGTCTTTGACTAGTCCTTTGTATACTTATAAGTCTTTCACATTTCAAGAGATAAAACATACAAGACTTTCACTTGATAAAAATCAAACAATCTCTTCCTTTTGCTCCTTACATACCTACGGCTCAAAACCCTCTATACAAACTATCCATACAAAATTTTATTACAACATTTACGCACATACCTACATCATATCTAAGATGTCTTAAGTTGTTTGCAAGGGTTGGTTAAAGGTTTACAAGTATTTAAGCAAGAAAAGCAAGATTAGGGTTTCTAATTGGAAAACTAGGGTTTCAAGTGTGCAAGCTTTGGTTTTTCATCTAAACAAGGGTTTAGATTGTGTTGGTTATCATTATACATCTCATTAAGGTCATCTAAAACCTTTTATGTCCTTACATTTATCATTTTATGCATATGTTAGTTTTATTTAGCAAAATCACCATTTATGACTTTTGAACATGTAAAAAGAGTTTTTACTTGTGATCATCATTTTGTACACTTTTACATATGCTATGATGTTGGTAATATCATGATAAAACGGATATATAAGTATTGTACCATGTTGGTTAGGTGTAATGATGTATAATGGGAGTATAAGTCTTGTACACTCTTGGTTTATATATAAAAAATTCATGTATAAACTAGTAATTAAAGTTTACATAAGAAAGTTGTGATTTAAAAGCATCATTAAGGACTTGTGATCTTGAACATTTGGACAAATTATGAACCAATGGACATTATTATATGTATGACATATGATATAAAGACTTGTGAAAAAATTGTGGTATTTTAATTAGTTGAAAAGTATGTAAAACAAAAGTATATAATTAATTATATAAAAGCTATAAAAAGGGCTGTTTGGTTTCGAATTCCAAACAGTGGGGATTACATTTTTATAAAATAATACGTCTCATGACGATTCCGGGCATATAAGGAACTTAAAAAACCGATTTATAACGAAAATGATACGTAGTTTACGAGTTTTACGATAATAACCGGAGTTATAAAAGATTTTTTATAAAAACTTGTTATAAAAATTCTACAAACAGAAGGTTTGGTATTTTTATTAAATCACACATATTTTTAGGATTCCAAAACAATAAGAAACGTAATTTTTCAATTAAAAACGAAGAAGTTATGAATTACGCGAGTTTATATACTTAAAATGTATAAAAATACTTTTATAAAACTATTTTTATAAAAGTTACTGTTCATCTCAGGAACATTTGTTTTTGTAAACCTCATAAATAAATAGAACTTTCAATTACGAGATCGTGCTCGAAAGAATTACTAAAAACGGAGCTAAAACGAATAAAATACGGCGTTTACGATAATTAAAGTTTATAAAAGTAATTTTATAAACTATGAACAGTAAAATTTACTATTCATCAGCAGACCCAAATGTATAAAATGTGATAATTTTGATACACCTTTCAATTACAAAGACGTGCTCGAAGGAATCGCTAAAATCGGGTTTAAAACGAATAAGTTATTACATTTACGGGTTTTACGACAACTAAAACTATAAAAATAACTTTATAACTGGTGTGAACAGTAAAAAGTACTGTTCACCAGAGGACATGAAATACAAAAATGTCATAATTTGATACGTCGTCTTAATACGAAAGCGTGGACATAAGAAACGCAAGAAACGGACTTGAAACGTGAAAGTTATGTCATTTTTACCAAAGGTATATTTATAAACGTTTTAACTTTATAAATATGATTTCACTAAAACAATTAGATGGTGATTAGCTATATAGAATTATATATGGTAGTAGTTACCCAATGTGATTAGTACTTATACGACCTATATTGGATTAGGTTGCACTCGATCATTACCGTGACGCATTTTCTGTGATACACTTGATATTCGCTCACTCAAGGTGAGTTCATAGCCCCACGTTTTACATGATTTGTTTTATAAGTTTTTGGGGTGAGAAACATGCACTGTTTTATAATTGGACACAAGTGGATAAGTTTTACATTATGATTACGTGTTGCCTAAGTAGCGATAACCCTAGTTGAGCCCATTATCATGAACTGTCAGTTACTGGATTGTGAGCGCGAATGTTATGAATAGATCTATTGGGATTGACATCCCCGTTCGGGTGATTAGCTATCACTGGGCAAACGAACGTATACCATGTCGAACATAGGATGTTGCGGGTTATAACATCATCACGGGCAATGTAGGCCATTTATATGGTATTCATTTATGTCGAGCTTCAGTGTCATGAGCTTAGGGCAACGTAATTACATTTATATGATGTCTGCATCTGTTGCATTATCATACACTTGGGAAATCTTGTGGTCCTACAATATACGATTTATCAAACCTATGAATTCACCAACATTATTGTTAACGTTTTAAAGCAATATTTTTCAGGAGGTCAATAAGCATGATATGCAAGGGATACATTGGTGGTTTTGATTTGGATATCATGCATTAAAGATTTTGTCGCATATCATTTTGTATATCTGTTATAGGCTAGAAATCTTTGTATTTTGAACAAGTGAACAGGTGAAGCTTCGGGCTTATGTAACAAATACTTTGTTAAATCCAATGTATCGGTTTTAAACGACTTTTTGGTCGTTCTATATATATCTTGTGTTATTGATCTATGAAGTAACACGCCCCGGACCCTTATTCCGCTGCGACTCAATTTGAGGGTGTTACACTGCTGCTTGTTGTTGTTCTTGCTCTGACTAAAGTTGTTGCATAATCATCTCAATATCATCTATATCATCGAGATCGGACATACCACCACTACTTGAATCACTCATGTTTAATGGTTTTAAGATTGAGTGTTTTGAAAGAGTAGTTGTGTAAAGATTGATAAAATGAGGTAGTATATATAGTGTAAATGTGAGTATAAAATAAAAAATATAAAGAAAAGAATTTTTTATTAAAAAATGCAACGGTTATATTTTTTAAACCAATTCAACGTCTCTCTCTTTTGTTGTAATTCAAGTCGTCTGTGTGACGAGATATAAAAAAAACATGGTGGCGAGCTTATGTAGTGTGGTGGCGAGGCCATGTAGGAGTGGTGAAGGTGGCTACACCACCATACCTATCTCTCTAATTAACTCGAGCAACGACAAATGAATGAATGAGAAATCAATTGAATTTAATTATATATAATTTTATACCCAAATTTAGTCGTATAGGAAATAAAATTCTTGAAGAGATGATATGCAGTTTGATTTTTCTTTTTAATTTTCTTTCATCAACAGTAATTTATTAAGATGTCAGATAATTGTTATCAACGATTTTTTGCTTTGGATAATGGGAAAAATAATTCGTTACATGTGAATCTTATCACTAGATAAGAATGCGTTAGCCGAGAAAGTTCATTTGCATACCAATTTCTTTTCTGAACAAATTCTTACCATTCATTACCAGGATTAATCTAATATTTAATTGGTTAAACATGCTAAAATATGTTTTTTATTCTCTCTTGATCCAATCGATCACTCTTTCTTTCCCATCTCAATTAATTATTCTTTTTCATTGTAAATTCAATCCACTCACATCACCAACCCTAATTTCACCATAATACTACTGGTACTAAATAGTAATTACCCGTTAGCATTAATTTCCGATCATTTTGGTGTTAAATTTATGTTTTCAGCTGATTTACGAAGAAGCAGGCCCCGGTAGCATCGCCGTCTCCCAAAACGAAGATCCGTGATCATAAATTCGTCATGGCTAAGAAATCGAAGAATTCGAAAATTAAGAATGTGACTGAGAAGGATAATTTAGTAGGCGTTGAGAAATTGGGGAAACTAAAAAGGTGAGTAAGAGAGTTAAGAGGAGGAGGGGGGAAGCTGTTGGAAGTAGCCAGTGTGAGTATTAACATTTGATAAGTTAGTTTTCTTTGATTTATACTTTTTAATTACATATGTTTTATCCGTGATATGTTTTTTTAAGTTAATTTTGGCTCAAGATTAATCATAAGTTAGTTTTGTTGTGATTTTTGATCGATTGATTGATTTTGTTACAAGTGGTTTCTAGGAGATAATCATTGAACCCTCCCGCCAAGTGTTTGTGAAATTCTCTGACCGAATTATTTGTTGGTAATGCTAATGCTGTCGCGATGTCGACCCGTATTACTAAATTTGTATATGCTGTTCTTAGGGTATTTTAGATGTACAATCAACACTGAATTAGTTACGATATCTTATCTGCACTAGAGGTATAGGGGTAGTGAATGCTTATAGATTAAATTTGGCATCGTTACGAAACTTGTATGCCAGGTGTTTGTGTAATTGTCTAACTGAGAACTTCATGTTTTTTAAAAGACAAGAAAATCATTATTTGGGTTATGCTAATGAGTTTCTTGTCATTTTTGCTAGTTTCAGATGGTTGTGTGATGATGCATGCTCTTCAATTTGCTTTATTTTGTCATTTAGTTTAATATATGCCTTTAGTTTGTTGTTCATGTATTTGGTACTTGTGATTATTAACTTAACTAAATCGCTAGTAAGTAGTGTGCTAGACGTCCCCACTTAGGATCCCAACTAGGCAATAAGTGCTCCCACAGCCTGAATTAGTAACTGCATCGAGTTAATAATGTCAGTCAAGATGCAATTGAGCAGAAAGTTGGCTAGACGAGGCCAACGATACTAACTGAGTTCATTCTACTTTGACTTTAAACTAAATGATTTCATGTTTTTAGCTTATTTAGACAATAAGATCAAGTTCTATCTATTGTGGCCCTGCTACTTTGAACTTAAAAAGGTGTCGTTGTATTCCTTAACTGAAACGAGGTTGCTTTATGATTATCTTTAGTCGAATAATTTGTGAAATATCGACAAAGTTTTTGAATTATACTATCTTTCGATTCATACCAAAACGAGGTTGCTTTATGGTTGCTGGTGTTGTTTCGGTCTGTGGGAGGTTTGGGTGTGAAAAAGTTGGGAAGATGATTCATGGTGTTTGTTTTGTGGACGAGAGGTTTTAGAAATCGGTGTTTTTGGTGTCGGCGTTGGTGGATTTTTATTGGAGGGCTAGGGATTCGGTTATGGCGTTTCGTATTTTTGATGATATGGAGGATAGGAATGAGGTTTCGTGGACTACGATGATTTTGGGGTATGTTGGGATATGTGATTATGTAATGGCGCTTGATTGTTTTCGACGACTGCAGGTTTAAGGATTTAGGCCTAATAGAGTGACTAATTTATGTTTTACCAGCTTGTGTCCAGTTAGGCACTATTAGTCTTGGAAAAGTTATTCACGGGTATTCTTTACGTCATGGGTTAAAATCAGATGTTTGTCTTATCTCTCTAGCTCACCTCTATTTAAAGCATGAAGATTTGTTACATCTTGCAGAATTAGTTTTTGAAACCTCGAGTCGATAAAGAAGGACGTTATGCTTTGGACTTCTATTATTGCAGGCTCTCTCTGCATAAGCAAAGTGTCGAAAAGTCGATATCACTTTTTAATCGAATGCAGAACGAGGGAGTTCAGGCTAACTATGTCACCCTATTGCCATTACTCACTGTTTGTACTGATATATCATCGATAACAATTGGAAGTGGAATACATGGCTAATTTAATTAAGTCTTTAGATTCTGATTTGTCCATAGCAAACTCTTATTAATATGTACTCAAAATGCGGGTCTCTTAGGTTTGTTGATGTTTGAGCTCACATTTAACTTTATGTCATTCTTCCATGCCCTTGTCGTGCGTAGGTACAAAGATAGCGGTCAAAACTTTTACGTTAAGGTGACTTTAGTTGAAAAACCAGTTTCAAACATCGAAGTACCTGAAATCATATTTAAGATGGGAGAGGAATGGGAAACCAACTTATCCTGAACAAGAAAAGGTTAGTTATTCATAGTATAGTTAATGGATCTAATATCTTTAATTTAAATTGATTTCTTGCCATTAACAGGAAGAATTTGAGGAAGCAAGAAAAGAGTTGCAGAGGGAGCTAGAAAAGGGTACTTCTCTCGATTACTTACGGAAGAAAATGACAAAAGGAGAGATACAAACCGAGGAGTGACCCAAAACAAGGATCAAGAACAGCCTGCTAAAAAAGTTTACTCCACTCCGGAAAGGATCAACCAGAAAACGTGAGATATAATGCAACTCCTCAAGAAATCTACTCCAGTCACTTCGAAGGGAACAATCTCCATGAAACTGAAAACTTTGTCTATGTTACAGCTGTTCTCAAAAGCCATAGAAGAACAAAATGATGCCAGGTTCTAAACAAAAAGATTTACAGACTTGCAATAAAGAGCTCTTGGTAAGAACACTTAGTATTAGTTGGCCATTGCATTTCAATATTTCACGTTCTAACGACTTGCTACATCTTCAAGGTACTTGTAACTAATGCTTCAAATAAGACCTGAGTTCATTTGGCAACAAACGTGGACGACCCATTTACTCTTCACTAGGCAATATCAGAGAAAACTCGGGAGTGGCTGACAAGTCTTTAACTTTTTACGAGTACATATATATTATTATTATTATTCGTGATATATTAATAAAAATATCGTGTACACTTTGCAGACACCACCTTAAAATTTGTTACCTGTAGGTTCTATTTCATTAGATAAGGCTGCTGAAACACAGTTCCTACTACATCTGTTGAATGGTCTTATTACTGTTATTATCTAAATTACGATTTTGCAACACTGAGCAAAAATAAGATTTGCTTATTGTTTTGTGATCAATCTGTTGATATATACGTACATATTGTAAAAGCAAGTTTAATGTTTGATTCTTCCCTCTTATATTATCACTTTATTGAAATTTGTTGCCAAAAGTCTATATTTACCACCATTAAAATGAAAATGCCATTTAAACAGGATGTTATTGAAACATGATGTTATCAGGATGTTATTTCATGGAAGCGCATCACGCTTTTTAAAACCTAAGGGTTACTCGGGTTCGGGTCGACTTGAATATGGGTAAAAAGTAAAAAAAAAAAAATCCTTTATTTAGTCTTTTAAATACAAAATATATAAATTTTATATTAAAAAACAAAGTCCTTGTTCGGGCCAATCGGGTCGACCCAAACCTAAGTTAGCCAAAAAATTTAAACTCGATACCCCACCCTAATTAGTATTCAGGGTACTCGGGTTGACCCGAATAAATTTGTGGACCCAACTAACCCGACCCGAATATGCTTAAAAATTTCAACGCGTGGTCGCTATCACACTGGTTATATGACATGTCTAATATCACTTGTGATATTTTATAAACATAGTTAATGTCTAATATCACTTGTGATATTTGTTATGACATGTCTAATATAACTTGTGAGTTGTGATATTTCATAACATAGTTAATGTCTAATATCTCTTGTGATATTTGAGAAACAAACAAGTATGCTTTTTAACCTTTAGTATCACTTGTGATTGTGATATTTCGTTGCTTTGTATTTTTTTTTATATTAGCACCTATGTGTTTTCTAATATTTTTATACTTTTCATGCACTAGATGGTTTTTGTGTCTTTCACCGCAATAGACAAGCACAAGAGATGTTTTACTGTCTGTTCAAGGTTGCTTAAAAATGAAACTTTGCTCAAAGTTGTGTTCGTTTTGGAATTTTTAACAAGAAATGAATCTTATCTAGCACTTGTGATACTATACTCTTAGTAGGAATAAAATGATTAAACCTCTTTAGGTGAATTCTTATTTTGCTCAAAAGCAATGCTAAATTAAAGCAACACTCGTTTGATTTTGATTATACGTCAAGTTTTTCTTTTCATAGTTTGCTTTCTTTTTATTCGTTTTGGTATTTGTAAGTGACACTTGTTTATCACTTGTGATATAACATTGTATCAAAGTTGAAAAATATTTAAATGGTCCGTCTTAGTTATTTTAGAGTAATATCTTATGTGATAAAGTAATAGAATGTGAAATTAGTCACTTTAGAGTAATATACCAGGTGATATAGCCAGACATGAATAATGTCTACTTTTACTCATGTTATTTCTTTATCACCTGTGATATAACTCATATGTAAAACACCAGAATTAATGTTATATTCTATAGTTTTATCATATGTGATATTACTCATACGTAGAATACTAAAATTAGTGTCACATTATATTGTTTTATCACATGAGATATTACTCTTAAATGACTAAGAACGACAATTTAAATACTCTTCATCTTTCTTGCAGTGTTATATCACCAGAGATAAATAATTGTCACTTATAAATACCAAAATGAATATCTCAGGTGATAAAGTAATAGAACGTGAAATTAGTCACTTTAGAGTAATATCTCATGTGATAAAGTAATAGAATTTGATATTAATTCTGGTATTCTACATATGAGTAATATCACAAGTGATAAAACAATAAAATAACAAAAATAAACATCATTCATGTCTGGTTATATTTGAGATAACCCAAAAGCATCTAAGGTTGCATCATTGTCTACAACAATTAGCTTGCACCTTTTTTAGTTACTTCCAAAAACAATAAATGTTAGGGGTAATAGTTGTTAAGCCACGGGTGAATCTTAGTTGAAGTAAATGTTATATTTATCATCGGTAATATTACAATCTTAGAGGTAATCATTGTTAAGACACAAAAGAATCTTAGTTGGTAAAGGTTATATTTGTCACCGGTGATATTACAATCTCATAGGTAAGACATCAAAATTAATTTCACTGTGTATTACTTTATCACATGAGATATTACTTTAAAGTGACTAATTTTACATTCTATTATTTTATCACTTGAGATATTACTTTAAAGTAACTAAGAGGGACCATTTCAGTACTTTTTTTAACTTTGATACAATGTTATATCACAAATGATAAACAAGTGTCACTTACAAATACCAAAATGAATTAAAAAGGAAGCAAACTATAAAAATAAAAACTCGACGTATGCTCAAAACCAAACAAGTATTGCATTAATTTATATGATATGTTTAATATCACTTGTGATATTTCAAAAACAAACAAATATATTTTAAACCTTTTAATATCACCAGTCATATTTCATTGCTTTGTATGTTTTTATACTTTTCAATAAAATGATGCAAATCAACAATTCAAAAACAATATCTCTGTTTCAGATTATGCTGATGTACAAAAACAATCCATACTCCTTATGTAACCAGTTTAATAATTAAAGTCCACCTTTGGTTACAAATTTCAAATTATTGCTTTCTAAACTTCAAAATTTTCACCGACTTTTCCAAAGGTTGTACTGCAACTAGCTTATTGAGTCTGGTTTGGTCCGTTGGGAGGCTCTGTAGGGGGAAAATTTTCGACCCCTCTGTAAAACAACTCGAGATTGTTAAATTAAAGGTGGGATGACTAAAAAGATACAGGCAAACACAATGAACCAAGTAGGAATTCTTTATTACCGATTGGGCCGCCTTTGGTTTGTTGGTAGTAATCTATTAAATCTTTCATGCTACAAACAACTTCACATATCTGGCATATGTTAACAAACAATAATTATTTAGTATCCTTAAGAATCTACTAGAGCATGTCAGCAGTTACAAAATACTCAGAGATATTTACCTGTAAGCACCTCACATATCGTTTAGAAAATCCCGTCATTTAACGCTTGCAGCTCCAAGCTCCCACTAAGCTGCCGCCAGGCTGTCACAACCCTAGAGTAAGTAAACAATTACACATGATGTACATGAAATATCAAACGGGTCAAATAAAAAATTACTTGAAGGGAATAGGACAAATGAGTTTGTAGAGTGGAGGGTCAATCAAATCCACATACAGCCTCTTAAATCAGTATATTCAAAACTTTCAGTTATGATTGTAATAATATATTTATCTGTAGCCAAAATTACCGCATTGATTAGTGATGGAAGATCTACATAAATGAACAAATTTTTTTTTTGCGCAGAGAAGGGTCAATCACACCCACATACTAAAAAGGTGACATGTTTTGAAACATTTCCATTTTATCTCATCTATCTACATAAATGAAAACTGTATATGACCAAAGTAAAAATGAGACTTTAGTATATATAGCAACTACATATAGCACACAACGAGTGAGATAATTATGATGCTTCTGGTATATCTTAGTACACAAGTGGGAGCGCAAATGTGATGTCAGTTGCTTCAACAAAATTTGAAATATTTAGCCCCAGTTTAGCATTTCATTAAGGTAATTCTAAAGTCTAGACATGAGTTAATGGGTTATAAAAATGTGTACCAGTATGAAGGCCCGACGCAGTCGTATGCACTTTTTCTCATTTCTATGTTTGACACTTCCCTCATTTAGTTTACTTGCATGTATTGGTTCACTAGGGAAATGTTAATCCACGCATAAAGGGCCTGCAATGCCCCAAGAAGTTAATATCACATTGCAACATTCTTATAACAATCATACTAAGCAAAAGCAAACAAACATTAGTGGTAAAATAGTAACCAAATTCCCCTTTAAAGACCTCTACGTTATGATAGTAAGGTGTTTTGATGTGCATTTTGAAAATCATTTAGCTAACAATACAGAAACCAATATCAAATAAATAGTTTCAAAAATGATTGAAGTTATTGATGGTTATACAATTCATTATTGTGGACCTAAGGAATCAGATATTCACTGATACTTCAAACATTATTCAGATCATCACTAAGCATCTGGCAAAAACCTTGAAATGATTAGCGGTGTGCTTAGAAACTTAAATAAAAATCAATTAACAAGACTAAAAAACAGGTTGAAGAAAAAATCAATACAAATCAATAAAACACAACTTATATTTAAAAAGATGAATTGGTTCGTTTTGAACCGATTTTTTTCAGGATCGATTGATTTACTAGTTCCTTGTTTCATTTTTGTGTTTATTTCGTGATTTGTACGATTAATTTTTGTAGATTTTTGGATTTTTTTGTTAGGGTTTGATGTGTAGAGAGAGAATGTGTCTGGTGTGTGTGTTTTTTTGATGGGAAATTGAGGGTAGTTGGGAATTATTGAATATTTACGTTTTTAGTCTCTTTGTCATGTTTCAAAATTTGGCAATATTAGCCCCTGCGTGTTTTTTTATCATTTGATCAAATACTATGTTATGAACGGCCCAGATTTATCCCTCAGTATGTGGGGGAATAGTGGTCCTCAAAATAACTTGACTCTAGCTTAGTGGACGTTTGTTTCGACTTATGAAATATAAACTCATTTTGGTTTATATTTCATAAGCTTTAATTTTTGGCTTATTTTGATACTTGGAGGTTTATATAAGTTTGTTATAATATACAGTAATTAACTTATATAAGCCTCTAAGTCTCAAAATAAGCTAGAAAATTAAGGCTTCTGAAATATATGTTAAAACGTGCTTATGTTTAATAAGCCGAAACAAACACCCACTTACTTGCTAAAGAAATAGAAGAAAAAAAGCATGTTGCAAAACTTAATTAGACTAATCGGAGTCCATCATTGCTTTCTTGATGTTAAAAAAGTCAAAAATAGCTTTAGTTTAGTTAAAAGACTTAAAACCATCTAAATTTCATCCCACAAAATAAATATATAAAAAAAATATGTGTCAATTAAAAAAACTTATAAAAGAATATGTAATTAAACTTTTATCGTTAAATTTTAGATAAATTATATGGATCTAAATATACTTATAAGTTTACATGTTTTTTACTAACTTTATAAATTTAATAAACACTTTTAAGACTTTATACCCTTTACACTGTATATCTTATAAAAGAAACACAACATAAATGTTGTTGTTATTTGTAGATATTATTTTTAGTATATATTAAATTATTGTATTTGCATGAAATTATAAATTTTTTTTCAAAAAAAAGCACGAGTTACTATAACATTGAAATAAATACATGAGATTATACGTACACAAACAACTAATGTTATTCTACTTTATGTGATTGTTGGGATTCAGAGCTTCTACACTTAGTACTGCTAGTTATAGTTAGTTAGTACTGCCAGTACATTGTTAATACTGCCAGTATAGTTAGTACTGTTAGTTATATAGTTAGTACTGCTTAAGTGATATGCATGAGTTATATTAGGAATAGATATGCATGATCACTTAACGCGTTTTGTAAGCCCATTAGGGGTTTCCGTAGTGTATAAAAGGAACCCTACGACATAGTTAGAGATATCAATTTTCACAGCAAACACAAGTTTATATAGTTAGTAATTCTGTAACCTAGGCAGAATATTTGCAATCAATATATATTCAAAGTTTTGTTTACATTGTTCTTCTTAGTATTACAAGTT
>BQNB010097023.1:0-25486 GCA_026074375.1 Tanacetum coccineum | reverse complement strand
ATGAAAGTTAGAAATGTCGGGGGAAAGTTTTTGAAAGTAAACACATGAAGATAGGTTTGGAGTGTCAGAATCTTGAAAGATAATCACACCCACAACCTTCTCAGTGAGACATAAAACTCCCACGGATACCGCTAGGCCAAAGAAGCGGGTGGAAATCATTCCCAACGAACAGGGAAACAGGATCACCCCGTCTTGTGTAGCTTTCAATGATTCAGAGTTGTTAGTAGGCGAGAGTGCAAAACTTCAGATAGCTAGGAACCCTGCTAACACAGTATTTGGTTAAATCTTTATATTTAAAAGAACTGTTTTATGCTTTTCTTTTACGAAAATTTTGGTTGCTAATCATATTCACTCTAAAAATTTCAGATGTTAAGCGTTTGATTGGAAACAAATTCAGTGATCCTCAAGTGCAGAACGACATGAAAATGTGGCCTTTCAAGGTTATGAAAGGAGATTCTGAGAAACCAAGTGTTGTAGTCGAGTTCAAAGGAGAAGAGAAGAAATTTGCACCTGAAGAATTATCAGCCATGGTTCTCAAGAAGATGAAAGAAACTGCTGAACTGTATCTTGGAAAAGAGGTAAAAAACGCTGTGATCACTGTTCCCGCTTATTTTAATAATCAACAACGAGAGGAAACAAAAGAAGCAGGAACTCGTGCGGGCCTCAATGTTTTGCGTTTGTTAAATGAGCCGACAGCTGCTGCAATCGCATATGGTGTCGATAATTTGTCTGACGAAAACTGGACCAAGGACAAGAAAACAGTTTTGGTATTTGATTTGGGTGGCGGTACCTTTGATGTATCTCTTTTGACAATTAGTAAAAAGGGTGTTATTGATGTCAAAGCTGTTGGGGGCGATACTCATTTAGGTGGTGAGGATTTTGATACGACTCTCATCAATTACTGCATAAATGAATTCAAGAAAAAAAACACTGGTGTCGACATACGAGGTAATCCAAGAGCATTGGGGAGGTTGAAAGTTGCTTGTGAAAAAGCAAAGAGGGATTTGTCATCAACCATTTTTGCCCCAATCGAAATCGATTGCTTACATGAGGGCATTGACTTTTCTACCAAAATTAGCAGAGCCAAATTTGAGGAGCTAAATGCAACTTACTTTGACAAATGCATTCAACTATTGGAAAGTTGTTTATTTGATGGTGAAATGAAGAAGAAGGATGTGGATGAGGTGGTGGTTGTTAGGGGTTCGAGTAGGATTCCAAAAATACAACGAATGGTGGAGTTTTTTGATGGAAAGACACTTTGCAGGAGTTTAAATGGGGACGAGGCTGTTGCTTCAGGTGCGGCCATCTTGGCTGCAAGGTTAAGTGGAAATGATGATGATCATGATATGAAGCCGAATATAATTAAAAGGTCAACTACTTAGAGAGTTCGATGTTCTGCGTTGAAGCTCAGTTGTTCTTACAAAACGCGACAGGACGGCGCTATCCTCATATCGTCCCCTCCTGCCATCCAGTCCTAGGGTTTAGGAACATAGGTTGAGTCGAAAAAGATATGGAAGATCGCGGGTCCCATACGACTCAACTAAATCGTATGGGGTTTAGTGGTTAGGGGTTAGGGGTTTAGTTGAGTCCCATACGACTCAACTAAATCGTATGGGGTTTAGTGGTTAGGGGTTTAGGATTTTTGGTATGGGGTTTAGGGTTTTTGGTATGGGTTTTAAAGTTTATGTATATATCACTTGTGATATTATACCTAGTGGTTAAGGGATTAGGATTTTTGGTATACGATTTAGTTGTTAGTGGTTTAGGGTCTTTGGTATAATATCAGTGATAAATAATGTATGAAAACGGACGAAATCGTTTGATAACTATCGAAAACGTCTCCAAACGACTGAAAACTTCTGAACACAGACGAAAACGGACAAAAACGTGCAAAAACGGACTAAAACTTGCGAAAACGGACAAAATCGTACAAACGAACGAAAATGTACAAAAACAATCAATAACATAAGAAAACGTAAGAAAACTGACGAAAACGTATGAATACGAACGAAAAACGGACGAAAACATATGAAAACGGACGAAAACATGTGAAGCGGAAGAAAACGTACAAAAACAAAAGAAAACGTGCGAAAACGCAAAAAACGTAGAAAAGCAAACGTAAACGTACGAAAACATGCGAAAACGTATGAAGACGTATGAAAGCTGGCGAAGATGGGCGGAAGGTGGCAAAAACACGCGAATGCGGACTAAAGCGTGCGAAAACGCATGAAAACGTGCGAAAAAGTATGAAAATGTCCAAAAACGGACGAAAACGTGTGAAAACGTGTGAAAACGAAAGAAAACGTGCGAAAGCGGACGAAAACAGAAGAAAAAGTGTGAAGACAGACGAAAACGTATGAAAAAATGCGAAAACGGACGAAAACGTGCGAAAACGTAAGAAACCGTGCGAGAACATACGAAAACGTGCGAGAACATCTAAAAACAGACGAAAACGGACGAAAACGCGCAAAAACGGACAAAAACGTGCGAAAACAGACGAAAACGCGCGAAAGCGTACGAAAACGTGCGTAAGCGGACAAAAACGTATAAAACTTACAAAAACGTATAAAATGTATAAAAACGTAAAAAAAACTGTACAAAATGTTAAAAAAAAGTAAATTAATTACAATTTGAGCAAGATTTGCCAACTCTACAAATAGTGAGGGAGTGGTTAGCGCGAGTTTTAATAAATTTACATCCAAGTGAGACTAGTTAAGCTTCCATTGGTACTTATGTGACCAATTGAGAATGAGTTAAGTTATGTATAGGATAAGTAAATGCATGTTTTATGCTATTTAACATTAAGCTTAGTTTACAATTTATGTATCTAGTTCTGCATCACAAGTTGATGCACATGTTATCTTGCAATCCAATATCCAAACTAACTTCTGGAGTTGTACAATAATCATGGAATTTAGGTGTTTAATAATAATCTTCCAAGTTCTTATCATGCTTTATATAATCTATCCATGAGTTTTTGACACATATTAGACATGTAGTAACATGTCGGGTTGAGTCGTTGGGTGACAGGTCAAAATATGTTCAACTTGAAATGGGTAATTTACCTCTCACTGTTCATGTTTGAACATGTGAGGATCCTCATGCCGGTTTTAATAATAATCCTCCAATTTCTTATCAAAGCTTTATATAATCTATCCAGAATTTTGACTCATATTCCGTCTTCACTTGGATCACTATGCTTAGCTTTTTTTTATTAGGAATTAACATTGATGACAACTTTTTTACCGTATAACTTTTTGATATGGATTTAAATGCTTGGGCTAATTGGTTTCAGGATTACGGGCTCCCATGATGAAGCCAACGAAATTTTTCTTCAATTAGACCACATATTAGACATGTAGTAACATGTCGGGTTGAGTCGTTGGGTGACAGGTCAAAATATGTTCAACTTGAAATGGGTAATTTGCTAGTACGAGTCAAATTGGGCTTGCATGACCCGCAAACACCTTTTGATGATTTTCGTTTATAAATTATGACTACAAAAAACATTTTAATACAGTTTACTATTAAGTTTTCAATAAAAACAAGTTACGAGTTTCTATACTTTAGAAGCAGACTTGGGCGACTGTCAACTCGTTTGACCCATTAACGCTTTAATGAAAACGAGTTAGGAGCTTGTATACATTAAAAACAGGATTGGGCGGGAGTCTGTAAACTTATTTGATCCATTTTCGCCGTTTGAGGGCAAACATAACCTTAATGGATTGGATCTAAATGATCTTATGCATTGCATTCCTTTGTATAGTAGATTTCGTACAGAGAAACACATGGTTAATTTAGCAGTCAAAGCTCCTTTTGGCGCCTTTTCAAATGAGCAGACGCCTGGATCATCGGCTATTACCAATAAAAAAGCTCTTAAAAGCAAATTTACCACAGATGATACTTTAGAAGACAAGATGATTATCAAAAGCTTGTTTCTTTATGTTTCAACTGTCGTAAACTAAAAGGTGATTATCAAAAGTCCAACTTATACAACTCTGTTTAAAAAATATAATAAATAAGCAGGGGTTAATTTCCATTCTCTTTTTCAAATAGTAATGATAGCTATGGCGCAGCGATTAGTGGTTCTATGGAAACCGTCATGGGACGCAGTTATAACATAACGACACTGAGCACTCTAACCAAACACAAAGAACATGGAAACTAAAAGGGTTAATAAACAGGAATCATGCCCAAAAGGAACAAACGTAAACAAATACTACATTGTTAACAAAGTTCATTACCAAAAATAACAAATGTGCAAATTAAAAGAAAAAACATTAACTGACAATCATGCATAAGATCCAGGTGTTTAAAACATATTCACACACACGATGCTGAAACATCCTTATCAGAAGGAACCATCATAGGCAGACTCATCAGACTCATCAGAGGCATACTCATCATTAGCAGCCATAGTCTTAGCCTTTTTAACAGGTAGTTGTGCACCATCAAAAGCAACCCTCTTCTTTCCATTACCAATAGCAGCATCCTTTAATTCATCAGCAATGGTATCATCAATAATGGCAATACTCTTGTCGGAAGGAGGGATAACCCGATCCTTGATCTCCTCCAACCAAGAGATTTTTCCTTTAGCAAGGGTCCACTCGCTGATCTTGACCAACGGCTTGGAATAACGATGAGAAAAAGCTAACTCATCATAAGTTGTATCATCACACTCCTCATCAGAGGAAAACATATCATCATAATAAGCATTCATCATATTAACAATGTGATCATCATTGGCCTCCAGGGTCAAACGCACAAGATAACGTCTCACCTTGGAATACTCAACCGCATGGTGCCAATCAAGATCCGTCTCGAGCAATTCATAAGCTGATGTTTGGGGTTGCTCGTAGGTTAGTCCGTAACGTCCAGGAGTCAAACCAAGAGCAATCTCAATCATATTTCTAACAACACAAAACGGATAAGTGCCTTCCACGACAAAAACAGAGTGTATTTTATTGATGACCATATCTATTTTGTAAGCACCCCCATGAATCCTTACTGGTAAACCATTAGCATCCTTCCAAACAAGGATGTTAAATTCCAATAGCTTTGCTTTAAAAGTCGGCAAGTCAACTGCATACAAACATATCAAAACTCGATAAAACTTGCACAAGATAGTATAATATCAATAAGAAAACAATGCAAATAAAAAAATTCATGGTGCTGATCATAAAAGATACTCCCTCCATCCCACATTAAGTGTCCACTTGACTTTTTCAAAGTCTTTTTTCTTCAACTTTGACCTTAATGATTTCCAGTTTTTCACTATAGGGATATGTAAATAACGGTGATGTATAGCATAAATATGAATTCAAAACTGGAAAAGAAATAATAAATAAATCAAAATTAAATTTAACTCATCTTCTATATAGGTAGAGATATAATAGATTTGTGGAATCTGAATGGGTATGGTAACCTGAAAACAAGCATTGAGTATTCGACATGGGCTTGGGTATAACTATTGAAACCCATTTTCAATATAGGTATACATTTAACTGTTGTGTTGGTCAAATGTAATGAAACCAAAAGGTAAGGAAGCCCACACAAATTAACTCATGTCATACTAAATAAAAACCAAGATGACGTGTAGAGAAGACTTGAAGGAAAAAATGAATATAAGAGATGAGCACCAGGAATCAAATCTCTAAACGTATGGTCTCAAGTAAGTTTATGGGCCAGATATTTATGCATGGGAGTGATACCAAATACACCCTAAATGTATGGAATTTAGTAACACATCCATCAGTTGTAATGCATAATAATTACAACGCAGAACTCTATTGATACAAATTTAAGTTTAGAAAATTCATCAAAGAGTTATGGTGAATAATATATACAGGGGCATATCTAGCTTGTAGGCAGGGTATGTATACCCTGTGTAGTGTGAAATTTTTTTTTGATTGCTTCAAAACTTGGTACAAAATACACTACAGATTTACATGTGCACACCCGCTATAGTACTGTAAAATGATCAGTGTATAACCGAAGATTTAGAAAAAGGAACTAAAAGCATGACTGGTGAAAAATGAACAGATGGGCGGTGTGTTAAAGAGAAAGGAGGTCAAATGGTCAATATTTTTTATTCACAGCCATAAAGCTAATTAGCTGTGGCATTGAATTTTGAATCTGTCTGGTGCCCTTACCAAGCCCGGCCACTAGAAATGACATACTAATATAGTGTTTTCAATACATATTTTGTCATTTGTGTTGTAGAATGCAGATTGAGGGGGTGTTTGTTTTGGCTTATGAAACATAAGCACATTTGGGCTTATATTCCATAAGCTATAATTTTTTGGCTTATTTTGAGACTTAATAAGCCAGAGAAAATTGAGGTTTATGAAATATAAGCCGAAATCAAATTTGATTTGGGCTTATATTTCATAAGCCTCAATTTTCTGGCTTATTTTGAGACTTGAGGGCTTATATAAGTATTATGATATAATAAACTTATATAAGCCCTTAAGCCTCAAAAGAAGCCAGAAAATTGGGGCTTATGAGCCGAAACAAACACCCCCTGAGTAATGAATTTATTTAGAGATTGTCTTTTTATGTTTGATTTTAATACATGTTGTTCTTTTAGTACCAAGTTGAAGTTAATATCGTTTTATCATCCTTGTCATTTTTGATAATTGTTTATGTTTAACTTAACTAAAACATAAAAAGTTTAACATTATACCTTATTAAAAAAAACCAGAAGAGGTTTACATGTAAAAAAAATCCGCCAACCCCAATTTTCCAGCCCGAAAAACAAAATTTATCAATAACCATACTACAATAGTGCATACCCTATTCTAAATTCCTAGATCCGCCGCCGCTGAATAATATAATAGACTAAAAACAAAGACACTGGAAAGGTACGGGGGACTAATTAATCGCATAGAGTTTGAGAAATTACCATCAAACAAAGACCGGGCATACTCGAAAGTCACTGAATCATCTTTTAACGACATAACTGCTTCCTTTGTAAGAGGAAGTGGCCGCACGCGATTCACCGACGAGTCGCCAACTAAAACTCCCTCCATCGAATTCTGTACAAACATATATGAAAAACAGATTTAATAACTAAAAAACATTTATACTTGCTTCTGGATAAATCTAAATTACAATTACAAAATTAATAAAATTAAAAAAGAGAAAAAGAGATCTAGGGTTTACAGATTATTGTTGTGTGAGAAGTATGGGTAAAGCGGCGAATAGGATAATGAAGTATCAATTATGAGAGGATTATAAAGGCTTGAAACCTTTCGTTATTTGATCCATATAACTATTAACTATTTTTGGAGTTAACTATTAAAGAAAATTAAAGTATTGGGAAACTAAACAAAATTACACTAATTTTACTTCCATTTCTTTTCTTAAATGCTACTCGAGAACACAACCTCTTCCTACTCCGAAACCGGGTTCAATCAATTGGTTAGCTAGTTGTAAAGATTTTGATCCTGGGCCTCATTTGATTGAACCGGTTTTGGAATAGGGAGAATCGTTTATTGTCTTTATGAACACTCGTTTTACACAAGGCCCAGCAAAGCAGGAGATGCACAATTAAACGTTTTCCGTTTCACCTCTCTCGTGGCACCCTTTAAATGCGTTGTCTTCCTATTGGTCCGGAATGAGCAGTATGATAAAGTTGCTGAAGACAACTCTAGCTCTCCGAGACTCCGACTAAAGCGGTATAAAAAACTTAAACTGGTATGTAATTGAAGACAACACATTTGAAGGGTGCCACGAGAGAGGTAAAATATTTGCTGAAGACTTTAGGGTTATAAAAAGTAGTGCGAGTTAAAGGGGTTTTGTTTATAAATGAGTGCATGTTGAAGATCCTAGATATTAGTTTTATGATATGTTTGAGGGTTTGTGTGTATGGCGCGTTAAGTGTTGAAAAGAATGGTTAAGTACTTTAACAAAGTATACATTTGTAGACTGTTTGAGTTTATGACAAGTAGATAATCGAGTGTTAATCTTAGGATATGTTGAGGCTTTGTGTGTTTAGCGTGTTAAACCTTGAAACAATGATGTAGTTGTGCGATGCTTAGCTCTGGTTTAGGGTGAAAGTTTTAAGCCTGGTTAACTTGTTTTAGTTCCATCTTGTTGTATTAGAATGAATTTTTACGGTTTTTTTTTGGGATTGCTTAATCTTAGCTGTTACACACTTTGTTAGTTAGTTATATGTGTGATTGTAATGTAAAGGGTTTATCACGTTGTTGCATATTGGTTTCTTAGTTTGATGCTTTTTGGTGTGATACTTTGTTAGATTAGGATAGAAGCTTAGAATTTGATTATCTTTCTACTGATTGCTTAATCTTATCTGTTACACACTTTGTTAGTTAGTTATATGTGTGATTGTAATGTAAAGGGTTTATCACGTTGTTGCATATTGGTTTCTTAGTTTGATGCTTTATGCTATGTGTTTGGTCCATCCTTATAGGGGGGTTAGTAACTCGAATATCTTTTGAGTTGTGGAATCTTATGCTTCTTGAATGGCTAAGATTGCTGGATTGTCTTCTTGATAGTTATGTTATGTTTGAGTTGCAGCATCTTCATGCTTTATGCTTTATGCCCGGCTAAAATTGCTGGGTTGTAAATTTGTCCTAGTTGCTCAATAGCAGATGCCTGTGCTTCGACGCCTGTGCTTCGACTTAATTGGATTTGATCTATATATGAGAATTGACACCATAGTAAGTGCTGGATTCATAATCTGACAATTAAGGGTAGATGCCTTGATAAGATGTCATAACAAGCGTTATATTTTGCTAGAGGTGACATAATCGGCGGGTTGGGTAAATGGGTCAAAACAGGTAATGTTAGGTTCAGCGGGTTGGGTAAATGGGTTATAGTGATCCATTATCATGTTCTTCAATTAAGTTTTTTACGTTTCATAAAAAAACGTATATATTTCAGTTCAAGATGACAAGGTCTCAAAATGAGTCACAATGCTTGGTTATTCAGTATATGAGTTTATTGCAGTTACAGTGATATTAATTTATATTAATTTGTTGGTTTGGTTTAGGTTTCTTTTACTTTGACGTTTCTATGTAAAAGCAAGTTTGCTTGTTTTGAAGGAATGTACGTTTTTTGTTGATTCACACAAAAATTACAAAATTAATATTCTGTAATTAGAATAGTGAAGACACTGCATATTTGTTGATTGCTTAACTTTCTTTAAAATGCAACTACAAAAATGTAAAACTTATGTCGCTAAAAGCAAATGGCGAGTCTGTTGACTGCTCAAACTGCGTGGATCCAAACACTATTTGTGTTATTTGACATTTTTCATATAGCTATGTTTATTTCGACATATTTGTAGATAGTTTTGTTATAGTCTAATAGCTAACATAACGATCACCTTATAATTGATTAAGTGTGTATGCGACAACCTACACGAGCATTAATATATAAAGTTGTCTCACAGTTGACAAAAATCGTGTATGACAACCTACAACGCAAGTTCTACCATCGGTTGTGTGTCGTTTACTTCTGAGTCTGTGTTGGTGAGCATAGTGTGGATTGATTCCCTTGATCCTATTGACCAGATATCACTTTCTAAATGTGTCTCTAACCTGGATATAGTCTTGCATGAGGCGAACCTTAAGACGTGTCAATCACTTGATGTTGTGACTAACATCCCTAGTGTTGTTAGTATTGTCAATTGTGCATAAAAGAAAGATGCTTAACCTGTGTATTCTGTAGTGAAGTTGAACCAGCTTTTGGCATTGGGGGAATCATTTATTGTCTTTATGAACACTTGTTTTACACGAGGCCGAGCAAAGCAGGGGATGAACAATTAAATGTTTTCCGTTTCACCCCTCTCGTGGCCCCCTTTAATTGCGCTGTCTTCCCATTGGTCCGGAATGAGCAGTATGAAAAAGTTGCTGAAGACATCTCTAGCTCTCTAACTAAAGCCGGTATAAAAAACATGAAAGATTTTACTGGTATGTAATTGATATGCTTATCTATATTCTTAAAGGTGCTAATATGGACCGAGTAGTTTTGTTAGTATGTAATTATATACACAAACATGAAATAACCTCTGTCGTTTTGTTATAGGTACTTCAATAGGGTGTTCCATTTGCGGTCACTGTTGATTCAGAAACTTCAGTTACAATCCGTGAGCGAGACAGCAAGGACCAAATCCGTGAGAATGTGGATGAGGTAGTAGCAGTTGTGAAGGATTATATTTATCCGAGGGGAGTACCACATGGGCTGATATTTTACAGAAAACATATCTTGCCGATTGCGTTGAAGACCTTGTATTGTTAAAGACCTTGCTGTTAAAACGATTTAGGTTGTGCTTGTTTTTGTTACTAGTATTTTTTTTCTGGTTTTATTTTTGTTGACAGATAGACAATGTTTACGGATCTGCATGACTGCATATAAACAATGTTCACGTACTTGGTTACGAGCTGATAAATGAATACAAAGTTCCAAATGGCATTGATATTCGTAGATCTTTAACTATGTCTGCATGACAGGAAATTTACAATGCTGCACATGAGCTTTAACATGATACTGCTCGCTTAACAACACGGGCGTAAGCTTCTTTTGCCTGAGAACAAGAGTCAACATTTATGGAAGCGTTAAAATAGGCAAGTCGACTAGATTTGGTTTATGATCGAATAGGGATATACTATATAGACCAGTGCGAGTCAAAAGACTTGAAATGGGTGTCACCGTCTACACCAAATTAACTAACATGCCAAAATTTATAATGATGTTCAAAAGTATGAATTTATAAATCTACTTATCCATCACCAGTTTACTATAAACCCGAACGACCCATTTCCATTTAAATGGTTTAAGTTGACCCTTATAAAGAAGTATATGCTTTGATAGTACCTGCTTGTCCCATTCACATCTAATGGTTATGATGGCTAGGATTAACGTTTGGACGATAGTCCCACTCAGCATTCCTGCCCAAAGACCCTGATCAACGCAACAAACCGGTTAAATCCTATGTTAAGTATGCAAGCCACACATAAAACACAAAAGTCTAGATGTTAAACCTTAATGCCAAAGCCAAAAAACCGTTCTAATACAACACCAAGAGGGACTCCAATGACATAGTAGCTTCCAAGGTTAACCATAGCGACTCGGGATTGCCAGCCACAACCAAGTGCTACTCCTATAGAATTCAGATTTTATAGAAATCAGAACGATTTTAACAATTTAATTAATATCATATGCATAAGGGACTAACTCACCTGTAAACACCGGTTGAATGCAACTAAGAAGTACCGTGAGTGCTAACAACACGGAAAGTTCATTAACCATACTAATGACAACATTGTTTGATGTAAAGATCATAGCTAATTTGTCGAGAAATGCAATGATGACTACACTAAACAGTAGGCCTATAAGGATGGATGTTAACAATGATATCTTGGTAGCAAATATCGCGCCTTTTGCATTGCCTGCTCCAAGTTCATTTGCTACACGAACGCTGTTCTCATATGAAATGTTAACCTCTAACAAATTACCATTGTAACAAAGTAACAAAGAGACTATGAACGTACCCTGTTGCAGCCAAGAATCCATATGGACATGGCCGGATTTGAGCATGTGCAAGGTGATCAACCGCACAGGGCCTTCAAATTTCGAGGGGCCCCAAAATTTTTAACCGGCAATGGTGTTTAACTCGGTTTTTTCATGTAAAATAGATGAAAATGCATTATCGAACCTAGCATACTGTTATATTTGACCTAATATAAGTTATACATCGACTAGTTGTTTAGTTTTTATGAGATTTATATCAAAAAAGTGAAAATAGAGTTTTAGATGCGACTGAATGGTCAAGGAAGATGATATATTTGAAATACTTTCACTTTGCACCCTACAGTGTCTAGTTCTTACATTTGAACCCTTATATATCAATTTGTTTCCAAATAAGCATAGATGGGTTTATAAGATTAACATTTTCAACCCAGGTTATATACAAACCTTAAGAATGGTCCAATATGTTTCTTAAGTGATGAAATATTTTATATGTAATTTAATATCATCAATGCAACACGTATAAATTTTTTAAACGCCTTTGTTTAACATTTTTGTTACATAACACTATTTTCAATGTTTTACTTTCACATTATATATAGCTATTGTGTTTTCCACGAGGCCTAAGCGTCCATGATCGCATAGGGCCCCCAAAATTCACGGGACGGCCCTGCATATGGAATCATGATCTCCCAACCATAAGTAGTAATGCTGCCAACAAGAACACATAAGATTGAAGCAAGAAAACGCGTACATATGGGAAAAGAAACAAACCATATTGAAAGCGCATCAATATCGACTTCTGTGTTCCCTAAGCTCCCAGCTACTATCACCAATACTCGATAGTAAAAACTCTCCAACCTAAAAAGTACCAGAAAGACGTTACATCATTCAGTCCATGCAACATTTTATAGCATGTAGAATTGATTAACTTACGCAAGCATTGTTGGGGTTTAACATTCAAGCTAACCAAGTAGCTACGAGTACGCAGCGGATGGGATCTAGTAATAGCATATGGTTAACACATAATAAGAAGTAAATAGAAACGCGTACCTCTTAGCCAATTGATCAAGAAAACGAATAAAGCGACTAAAGTAAATCGCTTCTACGGTTGCTCATACAGTTACGTCAACCGAATATGTTAAGCTTGTCTAGACTTAACTTCACAAACGAACAACCTTTGTATACAATCGATTACCTAACAAACACTTGACTTGTAATCGAAAAAACCAAGCACCGAATTAGGGTTTAAAAACCCTAATATAACCGAAACTAAACTTGGACCGAATTAAGCAAAAACCCGAAACCCTTGTTGGGATTTTTTTCCTTCGAACCAAATAAACCACAAACACCACGTGTTATAATCTGCAACGTTGAGCTAGGAAGGAACAAATTAGAATTGATAAAAACCTTAAGGTTGAATTGAATTCGGTATATTATAATAACCGAAAACCAAACAACCTTTATAAAAGGGTTTTATTTTTACGAACTCGGTGGAAAAGAAAACAAGAAAAACCGAATACTATATTAGGGTTTTTGGAGGTTTAATGAATCGTGAATAATGAGTTGAGGTCAAAGGTATTTATAGCCTTTGTATCCTACTCATGATAAACTTAGGAACCTTTCCTATCCTTATCACAATTCCTTTCCTTGTTTTCCAATTAGACGAAACACCCCCTCTTTTATCCTCATAGGAACCGGCCATATTAAGTGTGCCCTTGGGGTTCGGGTTTTGTCTATTTAAATCCCTCGGTTTTAATATTGTGAAGTATAAAACATATTCTTCGTGTATTAACGTGTGTGCCCCCAATAGGCTCACATATTCGTAACGTATACGTGCTAGCCGACTACCATAATCCAACAGCTCCTACTTGGGAGTTGGAGTAGCACCTAACACTTATACCTATAAAATGGAAAAGTCTTAGCAACCACACATTATTTTTAACATTAGAATATTATGAAATAAGAGTTTCAAAAATCATGTCCTGCTATTAATGTTATAAAATTTCTTGCTTTATATCAAACCCTTTGTTTAAATACAGTTAAACAGGATATGGATCCTGAGTCATTCCATATAGTTTAACATTATGTTTCTCGTTATAGAAATAATTCAGATATACCAAATGTAAT
This sequence comes from Tanacetum coccineum, assembly GCA_026074375.1. Classification (NCBI taxonomy): domain Eukaryota; kingdom Viridiplantae; phylum Streptophyta; class Magnoliopsida; order Asterales; family Asteraceae; genus Tanacetum; species Tanacetum coccineum. The sequence continues at coordinate 11,860 of BQNB010097023.1, read as the reverse complement.
CAAGAATCATCTTGCATTACCCTTTGGGAACGGCCATTCATTTATCTGATTAATTCTGGAGAGGGCCCAATGGTATCTTTCTGCACATATCAAGTGGAGGAACAAATCCTTTGTTGACTACAAGTGTTGTGGATGCTGCTTCACATACACTCCGAAAAATAGCCTTTATGACTACCTTGTTTCAGGATAGCGTTGGACTATAATCACAGAGTGATATCCACACATACAGAACTTGTTTGTATCTCAAGTCTAAGGATAATTTTTATAAACCATTTTCGACATCTTACTCATGACATGGATCCAAAAGTAAATGTACGAAAGTTGGGGTATCCAATATGCATCCCTTGTGAATACATATGAGTTTGGCGGGAACCATCCATATATTCAAAGAATATAACCAACACTCACATTTGCCTTACATAACAATATTCCCATATTGTTAACCGACAATGGACATATTTAGAATGATTAAATCATTCATGGATTAAACATGCAAATATAGAATAACAGTTATTATATGAATGATAACAAATCCCAGTATCTTTACTCATCAGAAATTAAAAACTGTCTTACAATTCCAAATTATCCAAATACTAATTAAATACAGATTAACTAAGATCTACTAGCAGTATCATCCTATATTCTTAGTTAATTTAGAATGTTTAGGATATGCCAAGGCCTTCGTAAAAGGGTCAGCTAGGTTGTCTTTTGTATCAACTTTTTCAATCTTCACATCACCCATCTCTATGGTCTCAAAAGATAGTGAACTTTTGCGCGAAAATGCCTAGCACCTTTAATGATTCCATGATCTTTCGCGATTGCTATGGCTCCAGTATTATCACAATACATACTTATGGGTTCTTTAATTGTGGGAACAATACCAAGCCCAGAAATGAATTTCCGAATCCATACAGCCTCCTTCGATGCATCAAAAGCAGCGATATATTCAGCATCTGTAGATGAAGTAGCAAAGATACTTTGCTTTGTGCTTTTCCAGTCAACAACACCTCCATTTAGAACGAAGACATATCCAGTTTGCGACCTTAAAGTGTCAGCATCCGTCAGATCTCCAGCATCAGTGTAGCAAGAAACCCTGAGCTTTCGTTCCATATTTCCACCATAAATCAGAAACATATCCTTAGTATTCCGGAGATACTTAAGAATATTCTTATAAGTAGTCCAGTGAATTTCACATGGGTTCTGTTGAAATCGGCTTGTCATGTTCTGAGCGAACGCAACATCAGGACGAGTACATCTCACAGCATACATAATAGATCCAACAGCCGAAGCATAAGGAATCTTTTGCATGCGCTGTATCTCAGCAGGTGTCGACGCACCTTGTGACTTACTCAATTTAAGCTTCTCTTGCATTGGGATCGTTCCACGTTTGGAATTTTCCATTGAATATCTTTTCAATATTTTCTCAATGTAAGCGCTTTGACATAAACCAATTAACCGCTTTGATCTATCTCGGTAGATCTTGATTCCAAGAATATATGCAGCATCACCTAAATCTTTCATAGCAAAACATTTTCCAAGATAGGATTTTACATCTCGTAACATTGGAATGTTGTTTCCCATGAGTAATATGTCATCGACATATAAGATTAAGATAGCGATATAACTCCCACTAGCTTTTAGTTATACACATGGCTCATCACGATTTTGAGTAAAACCAAATTTCTTAATTTCATCATCAAATCGTTTATTCATTGGCCTAAGATGCTTGCTTAATTCATAATGGAATGCTTGAGCTTGCATACATGGTTAGGATATTTTGGATCTACAAAACCTTCAGGTTGCTCCATATAGACTTCTTCGGAAAGATGTCCATTGAGGAAGGCGGTTTTGACATCCATTTCTTTTTTTGTTTTTTAATTAAAATTATATTTTACATATCTCAATAATCGTAGTACGGCAACTATAGCTATGAAATCTTATATCTTTTATACTTTTACCCGTGTGTTTCCATATAATTATCTGGTATTTTCAGTCTTATAAATTTAAAGCTTTTGAAACACATCACAGCACGCTGCGGATCAGCGTGAGATGCAGAGATTGAGAGAGCGAGTAGCTACACTTGAGAGGAGGATGGACCGTTTTGAGAGGTAGGATAGACTAGCATAGTAGGCTTGATGTACTTCACTAAACTAAGTAGATTTAGTTAGTGGTAGGTCTGAACTGAGTAGTCTCAGTCGGCAGTAAACTCACTTAGAAGTTGTAGTTCTTTCTTTAGTGCTAGGAAATCTTGTATAAAACATATGAACCAAAGATCTTTAGTATTTATTTTACATGAGTTGTTGCAATTGCAACTGTGTTCACCACCCATCTCTACTTTCTTACAATAAAAATATAACACTTATTTTTGATAAAGTTTACCATTTTAATAAACCCCCCACTCATTTCATTCCATCTTCTCACGAAACCCCTAAACTCATTTCATTACAATCATTTCATTTCATTTCATTCTGTTTAAGACGAACCGACTAGTGTAAGTAGCTTGATAGACGACCTTTGATGGATAACAACCGGAGAGATAAGAGAACATGAGAAGACCCAACAGAAGACCTCTTAGAACCCCATAAGGACCCGATACGAAACGACGAGATTGGGTAAGATTGCTTAGCAGACTTTGACTTTAAGCATCGACACTACCTTAGAATGGTGAACGACCACCCGTAGGCAAAAGACGAGGAGCTAGACACCGACTCGTGAAGAAAAATAAGTAGATTCGACTATACAAGGCCAGCCTTGGACCCAAAAACATTTTCTTTTTGTTAATATTATATTAATAACAAAACGATGAGTCATATTAACCTAACAAAAGTTTTGGGGAAATTCAATTAAACTTATTTTACCATAGAGAGTGGCACGTTCACGTGACACTCGTGTGTAAAATTGTTTAAAAAGCAAATTTGACATAAATATTTCCCACACTTTACTAAAAAAATAAAATTTTAAAATTTTTCATTTATTAAATCCTAGCAGTTCGTATAAATTACCCATTTCCTCTAAGTCCAATTTAACCGATTAGGCTCTAGTGAGCAAGACCCCGTAGGCATTACCACTAGATTTCTTAAGGCAGTGTCGGGATATGACGTGAACCGCATCACCACTAAACACCTGATTCGGAAGAGACCAACGACGCGAAAGACAAGTAGGAGTCGAACCTTGTGTTAGGTACCTTTACCTTCTACCCTACACCACCCTGACCGGTAATTCGAACTGAATTTCGGGATGAAATTCTTTTAAGGAGGTAAGACTGTGATAACCAAAGATTTTTCCTAGGTTATAGTATCTCAAAATACTATGACTATATATCTACATATTCCTATCTATTCAAATTCCTACAAGAAAAACTCACGGTTGACTTTTGTTGACCTATTTTACGCTAAACAGTTACGGTTTAACAGACTGTTAAATATCAAATATTATTAGTATCTACTCACTTTTGAGCTAAGTTTCTATTTTCTAAACGACTATGGTCGCATATAATCACTTTTCGAGAAACCTTCCCGCGCACAACGAAAAACTGCACACAACGCGTATCGGCACGACAAAAAGTCAAAACTAGTCTAAAATGTCTCTAATAATAAAATAAACTTATTTAAGTTTTAATTAATGATTTCATAAAATGTTTGCATAAAACGCGAAAATTTCAAGTTACGCATAGGAATAACAGAAAACGAAGAAACAATGCAAGTCCGCACTAAATCTAAACCAATTTAACTATAAAACCTATAGCGTGAATACTAAAAGTTTAAGTAAACACAATTTTACATTTGATAAAAATACAAAGAAATTTTCAGGTCATGTTTTAAATCACGAGATTTGATTATTTGATAACCCGAAAAGAGCTAAAACGCACTTAGGATCCCTCTTAGAGGTGCTAAATGGTTCGAGCCCCACAAGGAAAAGAACGATACAAGAAGCCACAAAATAAGCTTATAAAAGAAAAAAAAACAACGTTTTTTAAGAAGAAAAGAAAACAAAAACGTGGTGTCTTTTTTTTGTCTTTCACGTCGGCAGAACCACACAACCAAAAAAAATAAAAACCTTTTTCTCTTTTTTGTCTTCTATTGAATGTGATATGAATTGGTTTTTTTTCACCTTTTTGTCTTGATCTTTTTTTTTCAAACGAACCAAATTGAGAAAAAAAACTCAAAACCAACCGATAATGAAAAAAAATTAAAACCGAGATCAAAGATTGATAATTAGGACTCGATTTAAATTCTTGATTTCAAACACAAAAATAAAATTTCGGATCCCTCTTTTTTTTTCCGAATCGAAAAAATAGAAACACAAACCAAATCAATTCATCAATCTTGAAAGGCTCTTGATACCAATTATCGGTTCCATGATCATTCAATCATAATCTTTAACAATGATATGTAGAATCAAGAGATTAAATTAAACAAGGATTGATTGAAAAATTGAAAGATGTTTTTGGTGGCTAGATACAAAAATAAAACCCTAATGAATATTGACTAGCTGACCTAAAGATGAGAAAAACATAGAGTATTTATACTCTAAAGGGGATTGGCCTAGGAGGCCTTTGTGGGCTTTATCTGGGCTTTTTGCATCTTGGCCCGTTTACATCATTAAAACATTACAATTAATTAACTAACTAACGAGCTATGAAACGCTAATTTTCTTCAAGACCGAGCTTCACTTGTTAGACTGTGAAATTGTGTTTCTAACAATCTCCCCCTAAGTGAGGTCTTCGTAGCGTACATATTTGAATTCATAGCATATTAGCTCGCTGTCTTTGCGGTTCATCACTTGATGTATTTGTGCTTCAATAGTAATCTAATCTTTGAAACTTGATCTTGATCTTTAGAACTTGAATTACTTGTTTTGATGACTTGATCTTGATCTCTGATTTCTTGAATTATATGTGATCTTTTCTTCATTTTGCCATTTGCTGAACTGTGGTCCGACATGCTCATATTTGTTGTAATCCTGAAAGCTTTTGTGATCTTTCTTCTTTTAGACTTCATGACTTTAACATTTGAAAAAGACATTGATTCAGAGGTGCGGATGCTTTATAAAGTCAGATTTCTTGATTTCTTCAAATCTTGGAGTGTGAGCATGTGTCTTTCAACGGATTCTTTGAGTATGAACAATATAGTTTTTAGCAAACTATCAGCTATCAATGGATTTGATATGTCTTTACCATGAGCCGTTTGCTATGGACTAGTCAATGCTTTGTTGCAATTACAAGGTGTAATGATAACCTTATAGTTTTTAGCAAACTATCAGCTAGGAACGGATTTGATATCTCTTTACCAGTAGGACAACACCATTGAGGGCAAGGTGGTTGAAGGAGTGAGGAATGATACGCCTGTCGGATAAGACATGGACTTCATCGATGGGTCGGATAACATTATATTTATCAATAGTTTAGGATAAATAGTTGGTAGGATACTATTGTTATGTTTTAAGGATATATTTTTCCTGTAGTTTGTATAGTTGTAGTTATCACATGAATCTACTATGTATTTTTAAATGCGAGTTTGTTTCATTAAATTGGAAAGAGATAATAATGGAGGCTTTGTTCAAATTAATTGTCTAGTCTTCTCTTTATATTCTTAAGGAGCTCGCAACAGCTTGTATAGTGGAGTCTACTATGCCGATACACAACCAAAAACCGGGTCGTATCACGGTGTATCTAAAATGCTTTAGATTGTTTGTCTAGTTAGCAGTATATATGACGGCTAGATAAGTTCAGTTAAGGAAAGTTTCTGATTTAAATTGTAATTAAGCTTTATCTTTAGTGTATTTTAAATGTTAAGTAATGTAAACTGTAAATTAATAGTACTTTGAAGATAATAGTAACTAAGATAGATCAACAACAACGATACCCAATCCGCCTGAGTTAGGATGATGGGCTAAATATTTAATTGATAGCATTGTTTCTTTTTATAATTAGCGGGTATTTCTAACAACACTACTCAGTTTTTTTAGTTAATGAAAGCACGTTTAAATCAAAATGTGTTTAATCTTCATAGTTGTTAGTATAGATAGTTTGAAAATGCACACGCATTTAGGAAAAAGTGTTATTATTACGCTGTTATAGTTATAGAAAAAATATTATCACCCTCGTTTGTATATTTTTTAATTAGTTATAGTGGAACAGCATTTAATTTGTTTTGAGCTGTTGAGATCGGGAAAGTGTAAAGTATTTTTGGAGGAGAGATTACTGGAAAAATGTAGCATAGGTTGCTTTATATATGCAGGCTGTATGTAAGTTAGTAAATAATTTTGGTATACAGAGCTTTGGATGGGTTTAGATAGGATGTTACATTTTGGTATAATGATTTCGAATGTAACTGCCCAGAAATTAAGCAGGTTCAAAGGTAAAAATTGGGGCTTTTGTTATAAAATAGACACCTTAATGGTCGTCCTTTTTGGTGGATGAAAATGTAAATTATTTTCCTTGCTATTGTCAACCGGTAGCACGCATAATGGGTTAAATTGTGCGACATGCGCTCACCTGTTGATTAGTTTTTAGTGGTTATGAACTTAGATTGAACTTAGTTTCGATCAAATCGATGGCAAGAATATTTATTCTCATTACCAAAGCTTTTACTGTATAACCTTTCACGTATTTGACTACATATGAGCGAAAATCCCGCTCGCCACACGTCATACTTATGGAGTAATAGCCTTATGGAAATGTAAACGGATCGGTTTGACCTGCTATGCTAGGTTACCGGCAGAAATCAGCATTGACCTTATTTGTCCATAAAGTTCTGACTAGAAGGGCGAGAGAAGTTTATGTGCACTATAGTTTCAACCCTTTTTCTGTTTTCATAATTTTGTTTGTCATTATTCTTCTTCTTTCTAAGATGATACTCTGAAATAATTGACAACGTATGTCAAAGAAAAGGTTCGACATTGGTCAATTTACAATGATAAGAGATACTATCGTTGACTACTGAAGTTGCGCAAACTTTTTGTACTTTTTTGAGGGATAAGGGTTTAACTTGTTTCATCTTAAACATAAGTATCACCAGTATAATAATAGTGTAAACTGATGTCTCTTACCTGGTTGAGTTTATGACGATCTTCATACGTAGATAGGGAATTCTCACGATATTGTTTACATTGGTGAGTATACTAACGTGCTTGCCTAAAAAATAGCAACTGAGTTATCATCTGTCTCAGATGTGAATTAAGGAAATCCAACTCATGTTTTGTTCTTCCTGGAAATGATGTATGATAAGGACGGGGTTGGTGCTTATCCTGTATTCAGTTGATCTGTCCTCCCAATGATATGACTGCCTCCCATTATCTCCAATAATAATCGTTATTCTCTTCACAGAGGTTCAAACAGTTGATTCTTTATTACAAACATCAATACCTTCCCATCAATTCAAGCAAAAAATTCATTTATATAAATCACTCAATCAAATAATTAAAACAAAAAAAGAAGCAAAAATGTCAAAACAAACATACAAAGTATGCTTCTGTTTCGACGAGTTTTCAAGCTAGCTAGCACAGAAGCACCTCCACCAAATAAGTCCTTATTCGAACAATACTCCGATAATATCGGATTTTGACGGATGATCCTCTCCACGCTTCTTAGTGGAAGTGACAGAGAAACAATGAGAAAAGCTAGTGTTGAAGTTGCACATGCTATTTTGAATATCTATGCTCATTTGTTTCATCGCAAGGGTGTTAATTTAGAGACTTTTTTTAAGTACCTTTTTGGGGAATTATCCTGCTCTTTTATAGATGACGTGTGGTTTAAAAATTAATTTTTTTTACTTGTTTGTTTTGTTTTGACTGAATTTTACCAACATATATTGTCCTGATGCTCTGCTTAAGGACTGATTTCAGGCTAGAGAAATTTGCATCTCTTATAGATACAGTTTTTACCGCTGAGAAGTAATGGTAAGACGAGAAAGTCATTACTAAGTGTTTTATCGGTTATTAACTTAGATTAAAGATCCGAAAATAGTATCGAATACGTATCATTTACTTTAATGTGTATGTGTGGCGTATTTTGTGAGTTGTGTCAATTAACGAGACTGAACAAAAGTTGTGTTATCGAGTAATTGAGAACTTGCAGGAAAATAAAAGATGATGAAGAGACTTAAAAGATATGTAAGAAAAGGTGATTTGGTTGATTTTTAAAGTAAATGGTTTCTCTCAAAAATTGGGCCTAGATATGTTTACTTCCCTGTAATTTTATTGTTCTTTCTTTACTAAAAAATAGAACCCCTGAAGATTTTTTCAAGAGAAGACGCGCAGAAGTTTGATTTCAGACTGTTTATGGATTTCATGATGGATTATAATTGTCCACCTGCGGACAATTAATAGATAAGTGAAAATCTTTGTATCTGTGTAATTACCATTATATATCATTGGTTTGCGAACAGGAGTGAATTATCTCAGTAATATAAGTATGCTTTGGGAGTTGGGACCAGAGGAGATGTAAATATGTTTTTGATTGAATGAGTTCATCATTTTACTTCATTAAAGTGGTGCGTTTTTTTTTTATATCGGATAAGAATTGTAAAGGTTTATATGCACAGTTGCGGATCAATAGTGTTACTAGTATATTGTGTAACATAGATGCGCTTTTTTTTATCTTTAGATAGTGGAATTGTAGGTGTACAAATTAGGGCTAAAAAATGAGTGTGTTCATTGAGGTAATAGAATATAAGTAAATATGGATATTTTGGGGTCGAAAAGGTTAGTGGTAGGTCGAGGCTGAGTTTAATATCATCTAAACGCGTGTCATGCTAATTCTGATGTGCCTTATGAAATTTATTTAGGACACAACGAAAGTTTTTAAAATCAGGAATGCTCTGATGATGTCAATTTGAAATTGTGTTGAGAGTTTGATTGTCTGAGAGGAGAAGCTATTATCACTAAGACATCGGTAAGATAAGTAAACTGAAGAGGAGTTTCAGACTTATAAATATCCCTCTCATTGTAATTGTAAACTTGGACCTGGGTGTGTGTGTCTCATTGTATCTTGAGTGTGTGCGTTTGTACCCCGTGCAGTTTGGCACGGGTCGTGCAGTTGGGCACAACCGTGCAGTTTGGCAAGAGCTTAATAATATCTCTCTGGTTTGATCCCGTGGACTGCCACGACTATCCTAGTCGTGGATACCACGTTATATCTTGGGTCGATTTACATTCCGCTATTTATCTTCCGTAGGCCTTGTTTGTTGTTCTTAATTGTTTGGTTATTCGTTGTGTGATCCTTTGTCGTGGGTGTTATATTCCCAACAAGTGGTATCAGAGCCGAGGTTCGAGAAGAAGGAATCATACAACTTGGAGGAGGCCATTACGAGAAGAACAAAGACTTTGTGCTTGGTTTGTCATATTCTACACAGCGGTGGTAGAATTGACATTGCGGGTTACGATAAACAATGGCAGAAGACGTGAAGTTAAATATCGACAGAGTCAAGAGGTGTTAGTAGACATTCCAGAGAGGATTACAGAGCATGGGTTGAGTTCAGAAATCACTCAAAGCTCAGGTGGGAGCTCAGATACGAGTGAGGGGTCCGAAAACAGTGGGAGCTTCGAGGAGAGTGGAAGATCAGATGAAGGATTGATGCTCTGAGAAGCAGGTGCTTGGTTATGTGCTTACAGTTGGTGTAGCAACAGTCAAGTGAGAGTCTAGTTTATGGCCGTTGTTATTGATATTGCGTTTGGTGGGTTTACTTGTAATTGTAACATAGATGCTTTACTTTATGTAGTTGTATGTAAAATTAGTAAAGTTTTTGTTAGATTAAGTAGTATGTGGTCAGGTTGTGGTGGTCGTGGCTGGTTTCCAACTCGTTTCCATGCTACCTGCTAAGTGATTATCCTTATTGATATTGCGTTTGGTGGGTTTGGAGGTCTAGGGGTTTATACATTTTGTGTCATGGATTTTCACACTTTAAAGTCGTTGTTTGGTCAATTCGTAATTGGCTAGTTTTAGGAACGCCAGCGTAAGTTATCAGTTTGGTCCGTTATGAGATGTTAGCGTGAATGTAATCCTTTCATCTTGCTAGTTTAGCCTTTTTGTCAAAATAAAAGTGGTAGTAAAAGTATGTTACATTTTGGTTATAATTTTTAAACATTGGAGCTTTTTGTCGTTAAATTAGATACATTAAGTGTTTCCTTTTGGGGAAATGAAGCTCTTTTTTTGTCTCGTTTTGGTTATTATAATTGCAATTCCGCGGCATTATCAATGGTTAATTTGTTTCTTTTGAGTTTGTCAACTTGGTCGCAGCATAAAGGTTATATTGTGTGACTTGTCATAACTTATACCCAGATTTGACCTGTTTTGCTAATGAGTTGTTGATTAGTCTTGATCACGTGGATATTTATTACGTTGTACGATTGGGTTACTGGACTTTGGAGTCACCTCACAAACACAGCTCAGGTTTTAAAAGTGTCACACGTCATTATATGAGTATTGCTTTATGACACATTCACATAAGAAGATTTGGCTTGCTATGCCGGTTAAGGTTGAAATAGCAACTTTTATTTCGGTTTGAAAAAATGAACTTGTTTTTTAAACTTTTTTTTTTCAATAGTGTTTTCATTATCATACTCTTTTTATTAATGTCTTGAAATGACAACTTATTTCCAAAAAGGTTCCACATTGGTCATTTTACAATTAAAAAAAATGACGAGATGGACTTGTTTGAGTTATTTTTCTTTAAACGGTAATCCAAATAATAGTGGTAAACTAGTAATGTTGGGCTATCTTAATATATTCTTGCTTGCCTTAAAATAGTAACAGAAACATTCACCCTATTTTTTTGTCCTCTGGAATGTGTATGATAATGATATTTCTTATCATATTCAGGTTCACCATGATATGACTGCTCCATTATCTCACTATTTTATCTTCACCGGTCACAATTCCTATCTAACTGGGAATCAACTGAGCAGCGACTGTAGTGATGTTCCCATCGTTCAAGCGTTGGAAAGAGGCGTGAGAGTCATTGAGTTGGATATATGGCCTAACTCAAACAAGGACGACGTGATCGTTCTCCATGGAAGGTATGGTGTATGTATGTTATTGCTCATTTTTCATCAATGATCGTTTTGCTACTAGAAAAGTCATTCAGTGCATTTACGTAATTACATCTAGCAATAAATTCATTGGACTTGCTATATATTGTCAAATGTCATTAATTATTTCTTATGTTATATAGGACATTGACCACTCCGGTTGAACTGATCAAGTGTTTAAGGTCTATTAAGGCTCATGCCTTCACTGCATCCGAGTACCCGGTTGTAATCACCCTTGAAGATCACCTTACTACAGATCTTCAAGCTAAAGTGGCTAAGGTGAGTTACTATGATTCGGGGGAGTTTGGATCTGCATTTTGTTTAATTAGAATCATATAATCGACGGTAATGAATGGATTGTAAGAGATGGTATTTGACTGTGTTTTTGTTGTTTGAAGTTGTAATAAATGTTTGACAAGATTTAACAATTTTAAAAACTAATGTACAAAATAACCAATTATAAGCATGTGTAATTAGGTAACTATCAATTTAGTATGAATCTGATATCTAAAACATAATTATAAGCATATAATCTTTATAACCAAACATTGATAGGTAATGTCAACAGTTTGATGATAATCAGAAGGAAAATTTGTTTATTTAAACATTTGAATTTGATTATTTTCAAGGCGCAAGCCCAAATGCCCACTTAGTTTCTTTTATTAATGATGTATTTAGGACTGACTTGAAAATTTTCAAGTGAAACTTTCTAGGCCTTTACGTGTGATCTCAATTTCATTTATTTCTATTGTGACTAAATTGTAGATGGTTACTGAAACATTTGGAGACATGCTGTTTACTCCAGATGCAGAAAGTTTAAGTGAATTTCGTT
>BQNB010097022.1:0-23589 GCA_026074375.1 Tanacetum coccineum | reverse complement strand
TGAGATATTGACAATGCAAGTAATGTAATAAAGCGAAAAATTTCCCTGTATAATTGTGATCATAGTAAAATAGGTTGATAAAAATTCTTGGGTTGTTATATTTGCACTTGTTGATTTGATTTAATTGGATCTTTTGCTTAAGGTGAGTTTATAGCCTCGCATTTAAATCTTTTGATTGTTTTATAAACCCGCGAGGGGGATACATGTTTGTTTTATAAAATCGAACACATATGATTTTATGGTATGATGGACCCGATTATGAGAATGTTTCCACATATGTAGCTATTGTCGAAGTCCCTTATTTCATGAACCGTTAATCGATTTGTGAGGTGAACGCTAATGCATTAATTAGATCTATTGGGTTTGACAACCCCGTCTGGGGTCTGAATCCTTGTGAACACCCTGTTAAACAGACGTTTTGTATTTAGAAGTAGTAGGTATATGACAATAATACCTTGTTCTGTGGCAAATTGGCATATGAAATGATATATGTATTGTTAACGTTTCGTGTCATGAGCTTATTGCGTGAAAGGAAAGAGATGTTATACATTGTATTCGTTGCAATGTTTTCCCAAGAACTAATTACGTGTTTAAAGATTATTTCTTGTTGATTATTTTAAACTCTATGAATTTCACTCAACAATTTTGTTAACGTTTTAAACATGTTTTATCCCAGGTAACCAAGGATGAACGAAACGATGGCGTGGAGGTGTCATGCGTGTGATGATTTGGTGAAAGACTACTTATGTGTTCCTTGTCTTTAAAAAACAATGTCTTAATGTGTTTTAAAACAATGTCTTTAATTTGAAACAATTGTCTTTCAAATGTGGTAATGGTTGTGGTTACGATTCATGTGGGGACCTAAATGCATTTTCTCTGATTAAATAATGGAACACATGTTTGTAAGTCGTTTCATTAGGGTCATTTTCTATTATCTTGGTATATTGTGCTATTTAGTAACACCCATTATAATTTCCGCTGCGCAATCGAAAAATGGGGGTGTTACATTACAGGGTTGAACATTGGAAGAATCCACATGCAAAGATCTTCTACATCAAGAAACAACAATCACCTGGAAAGCCCAAGGAAGAAGTTTATTCAAATTCAAAGATTGTACAAATTATCAAGACTTATTGGGAACTAGGACATTAGCACAAGGTTATAACAGAGATTGTTGCAAGAAGAGAAAATGGATGAATAGTGTCTATTACAAAGTCAGATTACAAGAATCTCAACAAGAATGATATCGAAGATATGTATTTGCTAATCATAAATCACAAGGTAGACGACTATGCTGAGACTAGATTGTTGTGGTCATTATCAGTCTTCATCAGGAGTACGGTGATCTGGGAAAGAGTTCATGACTTTCAACTAGGTGTGGAAAGCTATCAATAACAAGTCAATCTTACTGCACCAACAATCACTTTTCCAGGCATTGAGACGTACAAGGTGTTCTCCATCGTCTCTAAACCAGTGTATGTCATTATATACAAGAACAACAAGAAAGAAAAGAGAATGATGAGACATCAAGAAGTTCATAAGTTTTGTGATGCTACATTGAAAAGAGTCTTGGAAGGATTAAAGAGCTACAACAACGATGTTAAGTATGGTTATGTGACTCACAACCTTAGTAATGAAGATGTTGAATACTTACAATTGTTTTCTGAAGAGATTGAAGAACGGTTGAAGTATCGTGATCGAATGAGAAGATGGGAAATGTACGTGAATGGATGACCACTAGGATCAAGGAGGGAACACCCAAAATAATCAACCCTTAGGGGGAGATTGTTAGGTTCATAAAAGTGTCGATTATGATACTTTAAGTGGTTTTATTTATTTCTAATGTTTAGTCTTTATTTTACTTAGTAGAAAGTAGTTTGTAATAAGGTTTAATTTGCTAAAAGTGAAAAATATCATATTTACCAAAGATTAGGGACTAATTAGCAAAATTAGGAAAATAAAGGAAGGAAGGAAAGCCTCCTCCCTCTCCCATAAATAGCCACTTAATCCTCATTAGGTGGTTGATGGCTTGTAATAACTTTTCCTTCTCTTTTTCTTTTTTATTATGAAAATTTAAAAATTGTGAAAACATGTCTCCCTCTCTTGATTCTCTATATTCTACATCTTTTTATATCGTGTGATTCAAGCTAAAACAAGACCTAACAAGTGGCCTTTCTCACTGCAGTTGTAACATTGAACATTTGCAATAGTTCTTGAAGACGCAGTTCAAAGAGTTCTCTGAATGTTTCTAGCATCATTCTGAACATTGTTACTCTTAATAACTTCCTCTTGAACATATGAACATCTTGTATTTCTGCCATCATTACCAGAATTCTTGCTTTGAATATTCACTCTGTCACCTTGAACAATGGCTTGATTTTTGGTGTTGGAGGTGGTACAAAGACAGTTATTTGTTGGATTAGAGAAGTTTCGAGTAATAGTACGAGCAAGTAAAATCATCGCAGAAGTGAGTAGATCATCAAAGTTGTTTTGAACTGTATCCCCTTAATAATCATCATCATAATCAACCACGAAAGAGGGATGTGTGACATAGTATGGTGATGAGGTTTTAGATGAGGAACCCGTATGTGCTACCAATGCAAGAGGATCATGAGATTTCTCCAACTTTTTTGCTCTTGATGCATTTACCAGTTTCTCAAATTGTTGAAGGTAATCAAACAAATCATCATAGGAATCCTCAGTTAATCTTTTTGCAAGACGAACTTGAGTAACATACTTTAGCCATTCAGGTTGTAGACAGTTTAGGAACTTTGTGTTAACGGTGACTTTTAGAAATATGATATGATTTCATTCCAAATCATTCATTAACTGAGCAAAACGATTGTATATTGAGACGAGTGCTTCTCTTGGGTCAGCAACAAATTGATCGAACTCATTATAGAAACGTGTTTCCCTATCAACCTGGTTTTGCATAGTTCCTTACATTAAACGTTCAACCCTTTGCCACATAGCTTTTGCAGTAGTGCAAGCATCCACAGAGTTATATATGTCATTTGGAATAGAGATTAGAATCAAGTTCATTGCCTCAATCTCAGCTTCATAGTGTTTCAAATCATCTCCTCTTAAATCCTCTTCTTTTTATAGCCTTGATGCTTCAGTTTCAGAAGGAGTGAATACTCTAAACTCATATGGACCTTCATTAATTACTTTGTTAAGCCACATTCTATTTTCTCTCTTTCGATTGAGGTATCTTCTAAAACGACATGCCCATGGTATATAGCTACCTCTCTCAAGCATCGGAGGTCTAGTCTCAGAACCGGCATCAGCAAGACATTGTTGATGTGCATTAGATGTCGACATTTCTTGTGATTCAAAACTTAGATCTTTGTAGACGAAAAAGGGTTCTATTTGTGATCAACCAAAAAACTTCAATACTTGTTAAGTATAACACGTGTTTTCAAAACCGTTTTCCAAGTTCAGTAACACTGTTCTCGACCAAAACAAAAACTCGGTAAGTCAGATCTCAAACAGAACTAAACTCGGTAAGGCAGATCTCGGATGTTACTAAGTCACAAACTCGGAACACTTCTCGGATAGAACTAAACTCGGGAAACTTGGTAAACTTAAATTTGAAAATTTACTTATTTTTGATATTCACACTTTGGTTAGAAAAACAGTTTCAATCAAAAAATGATTTAAATATCACGATAAAACTGTAATATGATCAAATTTAATGAAACCCGGTTAACACTCGATATTTCCAAAAATGAAACCACACAAATTCAATAGAACCGAGAATGATTAGTTTACACTTTAAATTTAAAAATGACCACAATTGCAATGAAACCAAAAATTGTTAGATCGTTTTCTGAACAAATCTTAACCTTTAGCTTGTAAAGGGTTTGTTCCTTTAGATAATTATAAAGCAACAATAATGAAACACTGATTTGAACACTATTGATTATGCGGAAACTAATCAATAATGCTAAGAAGAACAATATTAAGAATCACAAAAGAACTTTATATTATAACTTGAATCTGCCTAGGTTACAGATTACAAAAACTATGATTACTAATAGATCTCTATTGATATGTGTAGAACTATATCTACTAACTATGCCCAGGTATCCTTTTATAGACTAAGGAAACCCTAATGGGCTTTACAAAACGCTTTAAGAGATAATGCATATCTATTCCTAATTTATCTCATGCATATCTCATAAGAGTACTAATACAATACACTAGCAGTACTAATACTAACAAACAGTACTAACTATTACTGGTAGTACTAACATTGTACTGGCAGTACTAACTACAAAGCTAGCAGCACTAAAGACTTAGACTTAATTCTTTAATGTTCATTAACAACATTAAGTCTTCACTAGCAGTATTAATCTTGAGCCAACAGTATTAACTTGTAGAAGCTTCAGAATCCTAACAATCCTCCCCTAAACTTGTGATTTACTCTCAAATCTCAAGTTTCTTCTGACTAGAACTTCAATTCTTCTTTTGCTGAGGATTCTTTCAAACACACTTTTATTGGTCTTCAATCTGAGTCTTGATAAACTTTAGCAATTCAAATGCCATAGAACTTTCTGCTTCAGCTTCTAATTTCCAGTTAAGCATCTTCTGAAGTGTTTCTTTGGTGAGTGGATACTTTTTCTCTACAAACATATGAATAGTCATCAAAGTACCATCAACCATCAGTGTGTGCACTCCACAAGTTTCATACAACTTCCAACTAATTATTTTCCACTGGTTTTGATTCTTCTAGATGTCATCATCTTGCTCAGGATCTACTAGTATCTTCAGATCACCCCATAACATCAAATTGTATCCTTCTGGAGTGTTATCTTGAAATCTTTCCATTACCAATCTGTGTAAAACCTCTAAGTCATGTCTATCAAAACTTTTTAGCATACTCTCAAAGGTTTTATGATAACTAGTATTTCCATCTGCTCTTATGATCTTGTAAACATGCATATTTCCTAAATTTTGAGATTCCCAATCAACTATAGGAAACTTAGTATGCAAGATTTTAGGATCTACAAATTCTTCCTCATCTGGAACTACTGCCAACCACATTCTTAATTCATCTTTTTCTTCCTCATAATCAGTTGTATCTTTCTCTTTCTTCTGTCTCTTTGAGCTGTATTGACCTTGTTTGTCACTCGCTCTTCTTCTTGCAAGTGTTTTTCTTCTAATTCCAACAGCTTTCTTTTCAATCAACACTGGCTCAGGATTCTCATCTTCTTCTTCAACCTTCTCTTCTTCTACTATTTTTAAAGTTTCTTTTTCACTTGGTTTAGAAGAATCTTTTCCAACTTCAGACCCTATAGGAATAAAAGTATTGACATGATCCCATACCCTTTCAAAAATTGGTCTCATGTCATTATAGCTCATTTTCTTGAAGTAGCTCTCTTTGTAGCCTCCTTGATTCTTCAAATATGTAATCATATTCCTTCTTGCTTGGCTATTGACACAGGTTTATTCTTCAAAGCATGATATCTTATTACATTTGGATCATTCCAGTCAATTCCCTGAGTTTGAGTAGGTTGAATTGGAACATCTTGTCTTTGCAATTCCCTACATGCTTCCAGATTTAGTCTTTCTTCTTCTTCTTCTTGCAAAGCTCTTGCTTCTTGTTCTGCATTAAACCTGATTCTTTCTTCTTCTTCCAACTTCCTAGCTAACTCCTCATCCATACTTAACTGCACTTGAGTTCTTTTCTTAACCTTCTTTGGAGTATTAGGTTCTTCCATTATGGCATTTCCTTTATCCTTGGCACTCCTTCTTGTATACACATGAGTTACAGCAGTACTAACCTTTGGAGGACTAGCAGTACTAACTTGTATGTTAGCAGTACTAATCTCCATCTCACCTTTCTCACCACTTCCATGTTCTTTAATGATTTTAGTGGGAGTCTCTTCTTGTACAAGTACTTCAGTTTCATCACTGGGCTTCTCATGAACTTCCTCTTCCTGTGGAATCCAATAAATACTTTCATCTTGTACTAGTGAAACCGTTGGATCTTCATCAATTTGAGAAATCTTCCTCCTCTGTTTGGAAGAATCTTCTGTAATCTCTTCATCATCAGAAAGAACAATCTTTCCTTTCTCCTTGGGGGGTATTTTTATAAACACCGTTTTTAAACCCAAACCACTTAAAAATTTCCATTGATAAGCCTTAATACAAAAAAACCTTAGAACATAAATAATATCATTACATGATCACAATTTCTAAGAAGCCAAGCCTAGAAAAGCAATTCAAGCCCTAATAGGCTCAAATGAGAACCCGTAACCCCCATTTTTTTGCAAACTAACACACACACACATTTAAGCTTTTTCTTTTACACACTACACACACACACACACACATAACTCACCCACATGATACCCTAAGCAGCTTACAAGCACCTTGATTCATTTCTTGGCTAAAAATCAAACCACATCTCCTCCTTTTGAACCATATAAGCCGCGACACCACTAGGACTCAAACAACACATCAAATCTAGTTTATAGCTCATAAAACTCATCAAGTAGCTCTTCCTCTAGCTTCTACACATCATATACTAGCCCCTACATGTGTCAAGACCAGATCTTATAAGTTTCTTAAGCTCTTTGATCTCAACATAGTATAAATAGGGTCCTTGTGTGTTCATTCCAATTCGCACCACCCCTCTTCTTTCTATAACCCTTATAGGCAGCAATACTTTGCTCCCTTATGATCCTAGGATCATTAAAGAAGTTCAAGAAGTGAAGCCTTAAAAAATTGAAGCTCTGGAGTGAAGATACAAGGCGAACAAGTAGAAATACTACCCGAAACAACCCATTTCCACCATTTTTGATCCTTGAAGTTCAAAACCAGGTTCTATTGTCTTCATACCTTCTACTACATCCTTATAATGTACATATGATCCTAAATAAACTCTTGTTAAAGTTTCATAACCCAATTCATGCTCATTTTCCATTCTGATCCAAAACCGTACACCCAAAACCCTAATTTCGTGTTTTTCTTAAAACTAAATGTTATAATGATTAAATATTGTTATAATATATCCTAGCATGCTTAACTAATGTTAAAATAACCACTTTATTGATTAATGAAGGAATTTGAACTTAAAACCCACGCGTTTACATTTTGAAACCCTAATTTGACCCGTTTTGCTTCCTAGCTTAACGAATCGTTATTTTAAACTTGTGTTGCGTTAAAACTTCATATTTTAGTTTATTATAACTTATAAATGTCTATTGAAATGTTAAACTAAGCTTGCATGGCAATTTGGACATGTTTTGTAATTATAATCCATGCAAGGGGTATATATCGTAACTTTCAGAAACTTATAACTAAAAGGGCTAAAAGTGTAATTTTATCAAAGTTATAACTCCAGGGATCTATTATGTCACTTTTCAAACTCCATGGTTTACTTGGTATATCTTTCAAAGTTGAAGGACCCCAGGGTCTAAAATGTAACATTTTGAAAAAGTACAAAATCATATCCAAAACATTACAAGACATAACTTTAATTAACGCTTCTCGTGCTTAACATTTCCAGATATTGATTAAAACGCTTAAAACCGATTATATCGTATCACAATACTAGGGAGCTTCATATTAAGGAGTTTCATCTTGGTATTACGTTCTGACTGAGTTGTTGGGTTTACGATTTAAAGTGCCCTAGCTCCTCAAACGTTTACTGAATGACTTCTGAATTATGATGGCCCGAACGGTGATACAATAATTCCAAACTCTTCAATCAAACTCATAACTCTTAAAACTAAAGTTTTAGAGTACAATCTTCCTAAGACTCAACATATTTACTCAGGTTGCGTGACGTGGCTGTTTACTATCATTTTACTATATCAACCTTCCCTGGTTAAGATTGTGATAAGGTCGTCAGCTTTCATTTCAGAATAATTATTACATCTACCTATCAGGTGAAGTTCATAGCCTCGCTTTTACTTATTTACATGCTTTATAAACCCGCGAGGGGGATACATGCTTGGTTACAAACTCTTTTATATACTCATTCATCTTATAACAATGTGATTACTATTCAAAGACTTAGTGAAGTTCATAACCTCGCCTTTACTCATTTTACATGTTTTATAACCCGCGAGGGGGATACATGCTCGTTACAAACTCTTTTATCTTATAACAATGTGATTACTTTTCAATGAATTAGTGAGTAATAGCATCACTGTTAATCTCTTTAATTATTTAAAAACCCGTGTGGTGGATACATGATAACAAAGTTTCGGATAAAAGTGTTTTTACAAGTTATATCTAACTCTGAGTATCATTACAATCAATGTCTAAGTTATAAATCCTACAAGTCGTTAAATTTGACTTCAAGTCGTTAAATTGACTATGTATATTAATCTGTTAGTATCAATTGATCCTTAAAGTCATAAATTTGACTTGAGTCGTTAAACTTGACTTTTGGATATTAATCTGGTTAGTTTCATAATCCTACAAGTCATTAATTTGACTTGAGTAGTTAATTGATTTGGATATTAATGTCTAGGGAGTAAATTAAATCCTACAAGTCGTTAAATTTGACTTCGAGTCGTTAAATTGACTTTGGATATTAATATGTTGTTATTTATGAGACTCGTCAAGTCGTTAAATATGACTTTGGATTGTTCAATGTGTTGATGACATATGAACAAGAACCTATCAGACCAAACTGGCATAACGGAGATAATATATTGTTACTATGATTTCATTGCGACTATTACTTAATAAATGGGTATATATAATAACATGACCAAGATCTTAACAATATCATTTTCTAATATTTGTGTTTATACAATTATTATACTATATTTGTATTAAACTAACTACATTTCTAAAACCTTATGAATTTCCACTCAACCTTTGTTGTTGACTTGTTAGCATGTTTCATCTAAGGTATTTGAGCACAAAAAGGGGGGTTTGCTGGTACGCGAGTGGCTCCATGGACTCGAGGTGGGCTATACTGTTATCATTACAAACAAACTATTTTATTTTTGGGACCTGCATTTTGTAAAAACTCTGATTATAATGAATGATAACTAAATTTTTCCAATAACATCTCTTTTAATGTTGTTTTCTATGGATTATGATTGTTGTATACATGAAGTAATACCCCAGATTTGCTTAAGCTGCTATTTATATATTGTAAAAAATGGGTGGTGTTACAGATTGGTATCAGCGCCATGGTTATAGAAGGAACAGGTCCAAAACCTTAACTATAACACACATTTCATTTTTCAGCCATCAAAGTCACTCCGTGCCACTACATTCGGAACAAGTAAGTAAAGATACTTATTATTATACTATTACATAAATAAGTTTTGTTATTTACAACAACTGGGTTGTTTATCAGAACGGTTGTCTTCTCCCAAATCCACTCTACTTCGGTTATTGGAGGATGTTTTTTCCTTGATGAATATTCTAAACTATACTTCGGTTTCCCGGATTATTTCCAGATTTCATCAGGGGAAAGCGTTCTTTTAACTCTTCGAAAAACTCTACTGATATTATGATCTTTCCACCAGTATTCTCATCTTTTCTTACATAATCCTTGTTTGAAGGCCGTTACATGCATTTTATGCTAAGGGAATCACCTATTTTAGCACCTGATCCCTATTGCTTCACCAGCTATTTTGACTCCCAATACTCCAATATTACAACCATCACTAACTATTTGATCCCGATATTTTTCTTTGTTCCTGAAGATCTATTTACACTAAGGAAGCGAATCCATTATCCATTTCTTCTTAAACTAGTTATCTTATTCATTTAGAATCAAACATGTGATTTGGATATCACAATCTTCCTCAGAGTTTATACTCCTACCCCACCCTCGATATTTGAAATAGGGAAATGTTTAGTTAAGATGCATCTAAAACATCACTAGGAACAAATCAAAGATATCTTAAATTATTTAGACGAACTCTCTTTTCACCGCATTGAGAAAATGGAAGAAAGACGTATTAATGGTAACGAACTAAAGTCTAAACTCAAGAAATCCATACTCAGATTATCAAACTTCAAAATAACGGTTTAGGACAAAAGGATAAGATTGCCTTTGCTCATTACAGAAATTCAGAGCTTGAAAACAAAATCATTGAGAAAACCAAAGCTTAATTCAACCAAACTAATCAGGAAGATCTTTAGTATGTCATCTACCAGCTCAAAATCATCAACTCTTAAACTAGTTATAGCCTATCCTAAGCCACGAGTTCGTATGTTAATAAATAAAAACGCTCCTTGTCAAAAACGACTATGTTACAGTAAAATGGCAAGTTATTTATAAAAGGAAATCCGTTGCATACCTTATTGGTTTCGACCTTATCTTCTCTTCCATCATTACTCCATCATTTGTATCATTATCTCCGTCTTCATGAATCATACCATAAATTCTAAAGTCTTCAAAATCCAAAAATAAGACAGTTCTCTAAGCTTTTTAAGCATCAATTTTCTTTAAAGTATTACCTTTCTAAACTTGTGATGTCATTATCTCATAATGTTCTCTTCTGTTGATAGAATGCATCCCAATATAAGGGACGTTAACATCAAACATCCAAGCCATAAACTTTGGATGTCATCCGACAACTGACTGTAATTTTTCTGCAGCCCTAGAAGCCCGGACTGCTTTGCCATGGCAATGTCGCTAGTGATCTGACTGGAATTTGCCAGTTGAGCCCCAAAAACTGAAGAAATCATACAAAGAGTTTATCAGCTGTCCAACCTTTCTGCTTTAATGGTACAGAAGGAGCAGTAGGCCTTATTCGCTGGTTTGAACGAAATCAGAATCAAGTCATTCTCTCGAAGCAGATGTTGCTGAGGGGAAAATAATGTAACATTTGTAATGGAACTTTAAAATGACGATGCCTTATCCTGGTTGGAAATGCATATGCACCAACCTATGCGGAAATAGAGCAAGCCTATTCTAACAACCTGGATGAGGTTAAAAACGCTTCTGACAAAACAAGTATTGTCCCGGATGAGATCAGGAAAAAATGGAAGACGAACTTTACAATCTGAGTGTAAAGGGAAATGATCTTAAACCCTATGTTAGAAGATTCCAAGAATTAACCACCTTGTGTCCAAACATGGTGCCAAACAATGAGAAACTCTTGGAAGCTTTTATCGGAGGTCTACCTCGAAGCATTGAAGGAAACGTTACTGCCTCGAAACCTCAAACTTTGGAGGAAGCCATCAACATATCCCAGAGGTTAATGGATCAGATAATAAAACGCGATTCTGTGCAAGAAACCAATGATCATAAACGAAAATTAGAAGATAAGAGAAACACCATCGACAACAACAACAACTACCCCAAATACCACAACAAACAATACCACTTCACAAATCGCAAAATCGACAACTACCAAAATAACCATATAATCACAACCGTAACGATGACTTACCACCACCAGCAGAATTGATCGACAGAAACCTTCAAACTTATACTGCACCAATGATATGCTGTGGAAACCTTCTCTTGTGTAAGAGATGTTGAATACATCACACGGGACCTTGCAGTGTCATGTGTATGGTTTTACTACCAAGATTAGGTCACCAGAACAAGTACTGCCAAAAAAAAACAACAAGCTACAAGAAATCATACTTAGAGATGCTGTTGTACTCTAGAACCAAACTCTCGAAGATATTCAACTTCTCTTACGGAATCTCTCTTATATCTGAAAATTTCGATCATCAAGCTACAATCTTTGTCTTTTTTATTTTTATCCTACTACAAAGATAAATAACATAAGTTTATCAACTCTTTTAGAGTTTCACTAGGTTAAAGTTATCCATGAATTAATAAAGTGATAATTTCGTTACATCATTGTCATCTTGGTGGTTATCAAAATAACTCGTCAAATTCTATCATGTTCACTTTGATTACTTTCTCATACCTTTGAAACATAAATTTCAATCTTAATTATTTGGGCGTCAGTACCATCAACGTCTCAATATAATCTAAATCAATTCATGATCTTATCATTCTTTCACACTATGACTTATCATGTTTTTATACTTAGGTATAAGACGATTTTTGATCATCTTATTGAAATGAATTAGGTCTCTTCTCATTTGAATAAGTAGGGAAAATTATTAAATACCTGACACTATTGAATTATAAATTCTCAGTTACAAGGAGTTGGACGCTTCTTTTTGTAAGTGACAATTAATAAATAAGTTGGCTTAAGTATAATTACATATCGTTACATCCAAGTTTCTTTCAAATCGTTCTGTACAGACAATTCATTAATCATATATCATTATTACCTTCTATTATCTGTATTTCAATAATCTGTATCTCACGTGATTAGCAACTATCTTACAATCGTTCCTTGACATCACTTATTCCATGATCTCCATATTCAAAAATTTTCTGTTATATTCTGCAACGTAATAACAGGTAACACACCAAGAATATATACATATGTCATTGATTTCAATACTAACTAGGTATGAATTTTTGACCAAGACTTGTGATAGCTTCTTTATTTATGATTGTTGACTTTAAAGGTTAACGATATAACAAAAATTCTTTACGATTAGGTCAGCATAGACAGAATGAAGTAGACCATATACCACTGGTTCCGTTAAATAAAAGTATTTCATCCACCAGGTTCTATCTGAATCTTAAGAAATTCAGTGACTGTCATAAAGAGAGGTGTAGTCTTGAAAATAAGTAGACGTGTGGAAAGGATGGTAATCTATTTTAAAATCTTCATGGTGTAATACGTAAAATATATAAATGCATCTCACACGGGACTTGTGACCTTGATTATTAACCTAACATAAGGACAAAATACATGCCTTTTGTACCTACATTATATCACTATTAACTTTCAATTAAAATTGGGGACCGGAAAGATATTTCTGTTAAGGGGTGGAGACTATAAACCCAAGAATTTTTCAATCAAATGCAAAACCTATTTACATTCATAATTGTACGGGTGAAATTTTTCGCTTTCATTAATTACTTATATATATCAGTATGTCATAACTAATAGTAGACAAGCTCACGCATACCTATCTTGTACAATCCTATCGCATATATGTCAAGCTATATCATAATTATCAAGTCAATATCATAATATCATTTTATACAAAGTACATTATTCCTATATGTATTTTCGCAAATGTGATATCAAAATCGGAACTTTAACCGTTATCGTATGACTCTAAACCCTAATCTCATGAAAGTTTAACATTAAATGAATGTACAAAGGTTACTAAAGAAAATGTTACAAGCAATTATAAAATCTAATTTGAAATATAAAATTCTTCAAGTCAAAGTAAAAGCCCGCTAAAGCTCAATGTACAAGTAATTAAGCATGATCTCTAAAATAGCCGTTTTACCTCCGTTTTCCATTCTAATTTATTCAGGCCACCACTACTAAGCAAGTTAATACACTCATTTTCTAGGTGGTAAACCTAAATATTCTATTCATAAACTTTCATACACATTTTTACACTCAAAACCCTAATTCAAAACCCTAAACCCTAAACCAAGCTAGATTCTAAACCATGACCTGTTTCTTGGATTTTATCCATTGTAAACCCAAACCAACACTCAATTAAGTTGTAATAACTTATTTTACAATCATATCAATCCTATTCAATCATTATTTCATTCATTAATCATCAATTGTTTCTTCACTTGTAATAAAACGTATCCTAGAAACCCTAAATTATACCTATTGGTTCATTTACACCCGTTTTACTTGTTTTAAACTTTCTAATCCAAATAACCAACCCAACGGGCAATTCTAAACTCATAAAATAAGTTTACAAATCTATCATCTATCATTTATTGGAATATGCAAAGAAATCAATAGCTTAGAAAAACTTAAACGAAATCAGAAAAACCCTAATTATGCCCTATTGTAAATTTTGAACCGTTTTATCTTAATTTCAACCCATTTTAACTTAAACAACGACCAAACTTCATTCAATAATACGTTATATAGCCACTAGGATCTGTATTCCATCATTCCTAATCAAAATCATACGAATTATAAACAAAGAAAGTCAAAGAGAAAACCTAAACAAAGCCCATAGTTGAAACCGTAACTCATTTCTTCATTTTTTAATCCGTTTTAACCCAAAAACAATTGCTAACTTTGATAAATACTTTAATCCCAGACCTTATAACCTATTTCATTATCCTTAATTCATTTCTAAATCACAATGTAACTTGGAAAGACTCTTGAAAACTATGCGAGCCTAAAAAAAACCTTAAAACAGACCCGCACCCAATTTTTTGGATTCTTTAAACCCATTTTAGCCCTAACATGTGCTAGGCACTTGCATGAACTCACTTCTAGACACTTGTATTCAGCTCCCCACCTGCTTGAACCTTCTCTTGGATCTCAATTGAAGCACATCACATACTTGTTGGTCATTCTCTTGTCGTGGGACACCCAATCACCCCTAAAAAACCGTCCACAACCATGCAATCCTAACACCTCTAGACCTCAAGATTCATCATGTAGCTTCAACACATCACCCCCTAGCTTCTACACACGTCCAAGAACAGAACCAAAGCTTCCTTAGTCATCTATGCTTCAAATGGGTATAAATAGGACTCTTATGTCTTCATTTTTCTTCATCCCCTACTTCCTCCTCTATAACCCTTACATAGAAGCAATCCTTTGATATAATAGATACTAAGTGATCTTAAGAAGGCACTCAAGTACAGATAGAAGGCAAATAGAATCCAAGAAACAAAGCCCGGGAGTCTTACGTAGACGTTACGAAGACTGAACGAAAGTACCGATTCTGAACCGTTTCACCATTTTTGCATCCTTGAAGCTCAAACCCTGGTTTTGCATGTTACTACTTCTGCTTACACACCCTTTTAATGTTCATATGATCCTAAAAAAATATACTCTTGTTAAAGGTTTCTAATTCAAATATAATCAATTTTCCATTTTGATCAAACCGTTTTACACTTGAAACCCTATTTCGCGTTTTTCTTAAAACTTTAAATGTTATAATGGTTAAAATATTGTTATAATCTATCCTAGATTCTTAAACATAATGGTTAATAATAACTACTTTATTGATTAATGAAGGAATTTGATACTTTTGAAAAACCCAAGAGTTTACGTTTTGAAACCCTTAATATGAACCGTTTTGCCTTTCCTAGCTTAACGAATACGTTATTTTCAAACTTGATGTTGTGTTTAAAAACATAATTTTTATAGTTTATTATATTAATAAGATGTCTATTGAAATGTTAATCTAAGCTTGCATGGCAATTTGGACTTGTTTTGTAATATAATCCATGCATAGGGGTATATGTATAACTTTCGGAAACTAATAACTAAAAGGACTTAAAAAGTGTCATTTTATCAACAGTTTATACTCCAGGGATCTATTATGTCACTTATTTTCAAAGTCCAAGTTTAACTTGGTTTATCCTTTTAAAGTTCAAATGGACCAAGTCGTAAAAATGCAAACTCAAGGACTAATTTGTAATTTTTCCAACCCTAGGGTCTAAAATGTAACGTTTGAAAAGTATAAAATCATGTTTAAAACCTTACCAGACATAACTTTAATTAATGCTTCTCGTGCTTAACATTTCCAGATATTAATTAAAACTCTTAAAACCGATTATATCGTATCACAATACTAGGGAGCTTCATATTAAGGAGTTTCATCTTGGTATTACGTTCTGACTGAGTTGTTGGGTTTATCGATTAAAGTACCATAGCTCCCTCAATACGTTTACTGAATACTTCTTATTATGAGGACCCGAACGGTGTGATACTATAATTCCAAACTATTCAATCAAACTCATAACTCTTAAAACTAATGTTCTAGAGTATCAATCTTCTAAGACTCAACATATTTACTCAGGTTGTGAGTAACGTGGCTGGTATTACTATCATTTTTACTATATCAACCTTAATGGTTAAGAATTGTGTTAAGGTCGTCAGCTTTCATTTCAGAATAATTATTAAATATACCATTAGGTGATGTTCATAGATCGCTTTTAATTATTTACTTGCTTTAATAAACACGCGATGAGGGGATACAGCTTGGTTAAAAACTCTTTTTATATACTCATTATCTTATAACAAATGTGATTACATAATTTTTTTCAAGAATTAGTGAAGTTCATAACCTGCCTTTACTCATTTTACATGCTATTATAACCGGCAGAGGGGTGTTTACATGCTAGTTCAAACTTTTTATCCTTATACAATAGTGTTACTTTTCAACATGACTTAGTGAGTTCATTAGCCTCACTTTTAATCTCTTATTATTTCATAAACCCGTGAGGAGGATACATGCTTACAAAGTACGGGGTTACAGTGTTTTACGACTATTGCTAATTGATGTTTATTACTTTCCAATGTATAAGTTATTACATTCCTATAAGTCGTTAAATTTGACTATTGGTTATTAATTTGTTTGTATTCATAGATCCTACAAGTCATTAAATTTGACTTCGAATCGTAAATTGACTCTTGGATATTAACTGTTTGTTTCATGATCCTACAAGTCATTTAAATTTTGACTTCGAGTCGTTAAATTGACTTTGGATATTAATGTCAGAGTAATAAATCCTACAAGTCGTTAAATTTGACTTTGAGTCGTTAAATTGACTTTAGATATTAATATGTTGGTATTATGAGCTCTTCAAGTCGTTAAATTGACTTTTGGAATGATAATGTGGTTGATGACATGAGAACAAGGGACCAAATAAGACCAAACATGGCAATATCGGGTTAATACATTGTTACGATGATTCATTGCGACTATTACTAATTATGGGTATTTAATAACATGACCAAAGATCATAACATTATAAATTTCATATTATTGTGTTTTTACTATTTTATACTATAACTTGATTCAACTACTCCATTTAAACCTATGATTTTCACTCAACCTTTGTATTGACTTTTTTTTTAGCATGTTTATCTCAGGTAATTGAGCAACGTTGCGGTAAGGATAGTGGCATGGACTCGATGGTGGAATGAGACTGTTTTCTATTCAACATTATATTTTAGATTTAGGACCTGCATTTTGTAAAAAACTGATTATAATGAATGATAACTAAATTTTTCCAACAACGTCTCTTTTAAAGTTATTTTCTATGATTATGATTGTTGTATCCATGAAGTAATACCCCAGATTAGCTTCCGCTGCTATATTGTAAAAATGGGGGTGTTACAGATGCGTGCAATTTGCACAATGATGCGTGCATATTTAAAGCAAGTTTGTGACTACTACAAAGTTTACTCTGTGTATTAATGGTGAGAGAATTGGATATTTCAAGGGTGAGAGAGGCCTTAAACAATGTGATCATGTATCCACTTACTTATTCAATCTAATAATGAAAGTTTTTTCTTTGGTTCTCAAAAGGCAGATTAATAAGGATAAGAACTTCCAATATCATTTTGGTTGTAAAGAAATTAAGCTGTCTCGTGTAGTATTTGCAGATGACCTTCTGGTCATGTGTCATGGTGACACTACATCTATGGGAGTTGTTAAAAAAATCTTTTGAAGAGTTTTGTGCTTATTGAGGATTGAAACCAAATCTATCCAAAAGCACTGTGTTTTTTGGAAGTGTCCAAGAGCCTATGAAATCAGAAATCATTCAAATTCTCCTATTTGGTGTAGGAAAATTCCTAGTAAGATATCTAGGAGTGCCATTGATTGCTAAAAGACTTAGTGTGAAAGAATACGATTCACGTATGGAGAAGATAAAATAATAGAGTTAATAACTAGAAGAACAAAATTTTGTCTTACTGCCAAGAAGTCTGCAATAATTTAATACATTTTAGATTCAATTCAGGTATTTTGGGCTTTGGTTAATTCTGCTTTCCAGTTACAGTGATTAAAGAAATTCCAATAGTCTTTTTAAGAGATTCATATGAGTCAGGGTGAATCAGCCACAAAAATAAAGCATAAGTATATGGAAAAAACCATGTGAGACCAAAAGATCAAGAGGATTTTGTTTTAAAAAGATCTTAAACATGGAATGAAGCCATTGATTGTTAAAATATGTTTGGATATTTGCTGTCAAGTAAGGATTTATGTGGGTTTAGTGGGTATCATACTGTTGAAGTTAATAACATAAAAGCATATGGATAATTGATGACGCAAAGGAAAAATGACAGAATGATGGGAGGGGGAAGAACTTATTATTCATAAGGAATAAAATTCAAAAGATTTGGTGTTTTAAAATTGGAAATGGAAGGGATATCTCTATATGGTATGATAATTGGAGCTCTGTTTGTCCCTTTTAAGTGATCTATTTACCTGCAGAGACATATGTGATGCAAGATTAAAGATAGACATGAAAGTTTATGAGATGGTTAAAGATGGGGAAATGGTGGTTGGCCAACTAAATGGTATGATTAGTTTCCCCTATTATCACTAACATTGTTGATCCAAAGATAGATATACAGATTAAGTTAAAGTTATATGGAAGAAAGAGGATGGAAAATATGAGGAGTTTTCAGTAAAAGAATCTAATAACAGCCTTCTGTGTGTTATCTATTCTATTGTTTAATGGTGGAAGATGAATTTTGGTTATCATAAGAATATTCCCAAGACTTCTTTCATTGAAAAGATGTTGAAAATGGTGGTGGTAACTATGATGTTAATTGATGTTGTTTATGCCTAAATGGATTTTGTAGTATGTGCCACAGTTATTCTTTAAATTGTGAATTTTATCAATGATGTATGGGAATAAGGCTAAAGTTTTAGATGAGTTAATGGAGTATTCGGAGTGATTCGGACTAATATATTCTTGAAATGTCAATAACGAGGAATGGAATATAACTTGGAAGTGTTTGTAAGAAGATTGGTATTTGCAGCTGTTGTTGTATGGCATTGGGAATGAAAGATTTGGGTGGTTTTTAAATGATGTATGATAGGTTATAGTGATGAGAAAGTAATTTTCAAGTGCAATTGTTGAGGTTGTTATTGAATAAATTTCAGCATTACTGTTAAGGATTAGC
Source organism: Tanacetum coccineum (assembly GCA_026074375.1). NCBI lineage: Eukaryota > Viridiplantae > Streptophyta > Magnoliopsida > Asterales > Asteraceae > Tanacetum > Tanacetum coccineum. The sequence goes on along the minus strand of BQNB010097022.1, from coordinate 4,636 downwards.
TGTGAGGAAAAGGGAAAAACCTTGGAATATTTCTGCAAAAGACAACATAAGGTGGTCTGTCGGGGATTTGAAAATGTTGAATATGAAAAGTTTGCAGTTTCTGAGTTTAAGGAGTGTTTCGCATAGCACATTCAAGGCTGAATGTATATCAATATTGGATCAGTGTATCATGTGATGATAATTAGAATATGTAAGCTGACTTATTATAAAAGGAATGTTTACATTTCTCATAATTTGCCTAACTCTAGTTTGTTGGAGGTATTTTCTACAAACCATGACAAATGGATAACCTTGTATCTTGGAGTTTTTTTGGTAGATTTCATTATTGATTATTATAGTCTTCTAGTTGGCCTTGGGAGGGATTGGTTGGTTATTCTGAATTAATATATGAGTCTAACAGGTTAAATGTACCATAAGGTAGGTTATCCATTTGTGAAGGGTAAAATGGTTTGGATGGGTAGTTTATGATGAGTGGAATAAAAAGTGGTGAAAGATGACACTTTTTGGTTCATTGAATACATTGCCACGAGGATGGTTGGGTATACTTGAGGGCGTGTGTTCCGTCTAGTGCATGCTTGGTCTAATTAGTTTACTTATCATTCGATAGGATGAATCTGCTCTAATGGTTCGGTTAATTAATGCTCAGGAAATGTAGCTATGTTGGGTATAACACCTTAAGTATTGTGGAAGGGATTCTATATCTTTCATGATGATGCCTGTTATAAGTATGATGGTGTTTTTGTATAGGTGTAATTTATGCTTTTAAGTTTTAAATTTATATTTTACCGACTTTACCTAAAAACAACTATTTATCACGGGATTGTGTCTCGATATGCATGAGAGTCTTAGTGGTAAGTAGGGTTGGTCAATCATAAGATGGAGAAAACTTTTCAAATTATTGATAGTTTGGTTTTCTTATATATAGTATGTTAATCTATTCTAAACCTTTGCTAAACATTTGTTTACAAATCTATATCTAATTGGATAAAGGGGGGTTTTTCAGGTCTGAGAGACTGGCACGGGTTTGTGTGACTAAAATCAATTCAAGACACTTTAACCCACACAAGACAAAAGAGTGGTCGAGCCAAATATAAGAAAACTGTGTATTAGCCATGATTTAGAACGTTGGTTTGTTTATTTAGTGCAATGATTACTTATCTCGAGGCGGTATATCATTCTTAAACTTAGGCGGTACTTCTTCCTAAGACCTAGACACATTAATTCTGTCATAATTAATAGCTATCCGCAATAAAGTTCATTATTTGCTGATTATAATCTATTCTTAGGTATTATGAAGCAATGGGGATCTTTTAAACCTAGCTTATAAATAAGGGACTTTACCCACTTATTGCTAATGTAAATTCATACACTAGTCGTACTATAACCTAAAATCTTTACCAATTAATTAAGAACGTACTCGTTGATCCCAAGGGTCACCTGCCGGTCCAACTAAGCTCACTAATCTAAAGGCTAGATTTGTAGTTCATTCGTGGATCTATTGGTCTAGATATATAAATCACTATATGGAGAGCCATCCCAGGATCTAGATTACTTGGTCCGTATCACTAGATCCAGTTGAATGATAGGTTGCATACAAAAGCACGTAAACAAGTATGATGATAAACATAAACAAGCATTCAACGATAAATTAAGAAATCGAGATAAACAAAAACAAAACTTCCAGATCTTCATAGCAATAGTAATACCCGAAGGTATTAGCCTTCAAACATCATAAATCAATGCAAAATCATTATTTAGCAAGGTATAACTAACCAATGTTAACGAATGATACCAAAAAAACTAAACCAGGTTACAAGAGTATATGGAATTTCACGCTGTCTCCTATAGAATTGATAACGTTGCTCGACCTATTCTGCTCTTTTCTCCTCTGAAAATCAACTTTTGTGGTTTAGGTATCGAGAATATGATTTTGCACACTTAAAACTCGTTTTAGAGTTTTCTATTTATAAGGTCCGGAGTCGGTTCGATACGGTGTATCCAAAAAGTCTTAGATACGGGTATTGTAAAAAATACGGAGTTTTTGGGAGTAGGGACCACGTTTGTCATCTTCCATAATCTTCATATTCTATAACTTGAATACGACGTATAGGCTTCTTCTGGATACGGCATATTGATCTTGTTTCCTCCGTGGTCTTTGGTGAAGTTCAGGCACGGATACGCCATATCTTCCTTGATGGATACGGCGCATTGGTATGTCAGAATAGTAATCTTCAAAATATCTTCGTTTAAGCTCCAATATGTGGAGCCTTTTAGTTAAGTTTACCAAGTACTCCATATTTACTGCAATTCTCAAAATATAAACGATTAAGTAAACAGTTCTTTGAAATAATTATACAAATGGGTTAATACATGGATAAATGATGGCTATAAAATAGACATTATATGATGCATCAAATATTCCCCATTGAATCTCTACTTGTTCCTCAATCGTAGCCTTTAGAAGGTTTTATAAAAATGTATCCCTAAGAATTTTTTCCTTTTAAGCATTTATTCAATATCTATTATCATTGTATTAACCAAAACACCTCTCGAAATAGGAAGATGAAAACACTCAAATCAACCAACTAATATATGATGGTAAAAGGTAACTAATATCGCTCAATTGTCTCGGTCGTGACGATATTCTATCATTAAAGCTTGACAAGGATACACATCTCCACCATTAGAGCTAAGGTAGTAACATGTTTATAATGGTTAAATATGAGTTTTTATGATAAGGATTAGGTTGATCATCTAAATTCTTTCACCCAAAGTTACCCACACCAACAAAGGCAGATGAAGCACACTTACATGGCCGTTAATGACGAAAATAGAAATGTTGTTTTGTTCGATCACATCATACATTCGAGCTTTAACTAACGGTTAGGACTGAATAATGATATAGGGTTGGGTCTTTAACTTCACAATAGGGATAAACCACAAGGCAGATGAGACATGAATACATGGCCGTACGATTAGAATAGACATACATGCTCGTACATACATCCTCATTCGGTTTATACCCATGATAATGATTAGGATATGGGAAATAAAATTGTTTGTTAAAATAAAAATTATGAAACCAAATAGATTAAGACTAAGTTAAAGTTTGTTTAGACACTTTTTCCGTACGTTTTCCATGATAATGACTCAAACATTTATAGACTCTTGTTAATAGATTAAAAAAACACACCATAAGTTGGAGTTACCATATTACGGTACAACTTCCCAATCATCCCTATCTAAATATACAATGATAAGTGGCGATATCTTACATTTATACAATAACTTTACATCATTGATTTATAAGACAGTATCAACGAATATCGATCCTTCGTGTAATTCTTCGGTAATTACGAGTCGATTATCTTCAAACTTTCTACTCTTTTTTTTGTTTCGATTTTCTAATTTTTTTGTTTTTTGTTTTTTTTACAATACTAACCACGAATCTCGGTGTAATTTCACCATCTTCACGATCATAATAATTCCGGATAATTCCTTCGATAATTCTTCATTCTTCGGACGTACCATTAATTGCGATGGTAGTAAAAATACATGAGCTTTGACTACTTTATACATTCCCATTTGCAATGTGCACAATTTCCAACCTATACCTTTAGATAAAAAATGACACAAGACTAGGGAAATACACACTTTAACTTTATGCAAACTAGATACATACTTTACACTTTTAGCAACTAGCAACTGATAAATGGACTTAATCTAACAGGATAGGCTAAGGTGTAAAGGTGTAACGAAACAAACATTTGGTGTTATTCTTAAAGGATTGGCTTTATTGGTTTTTCTAGAGGTATCTTACTCTTAAGATGAGAGTAAACAAAGGGTTTATACGGGATTTAACTAACCAATGTAGTTAATAAAACAACATATAAAGGCTTTTTGGGGTGTAATCCTAGAAATTTACCAATTTAAACAAGTTACTCCATCTAAATCCATAGTACTCACCACTGTGATCTCGAATAGATATACCAAGCCAAGTTATAAAGTCTATAACATCACCGACACACTCATATTTTGTGGAATTTGGGTAAGCATTTGGAAACAGATAAGGTTAAATCTTTACAATATCTAATAAGGGTTATTGTGTGCAGGTTATGTAACAAGTAGTTTCACAAAAGTATGCTTGAAATTTTTTTAAATTTGAGCATAATTTAAGCATTTTAGTGTGAAAAATAGGACAAGTATACATTCTAATTCCCATCCCCCCACTTGAATTATACAACGTCCTCGTTGTATAGATAAAACATTAAAAACGAGAAATAAAAGAATTAGAACGAGAAACTCCCCTGATATTTGCTCGGTAGATTCTTCATGTGAGTACATGAGCAAGAATGTGTTGAACAGCCGTCTTGAGATTTCAAGACTCCAACACTTCAAGATTTCTAGATTTATAAATACTCCACCAACGTTGTCGATTTCTTTCCAGTGAGGTCTTGTATAAATTCTCAGAAAATAAATGCAATTCTATCTCCGTGTATTCGTTGGTTAGACTCGAAATAAAAACCTAAAAACTGTACAGGATCGATACGCCGTATTCATATCCCAAGATACGTCGTATTGGAACATGTATTGACTGGTCAGTCGTCTAATATGTTGTATTCATTTAATGAATACG